>ML798548.1:20060-51498 GCA_009831015.1 Picea engelmannii | reverse complement strand
CAATTTTTCCCCCATCCAGATAGATGAGTACCTCTTTTTGATTTAATGAGCTCGAGGAGGATAACACATGCTCGATATAACTCACCTTTGGTAAGTTCCTCTTCCTTTGTTTAACGAACCGGAAGAAGTAAGGGTTCGTTCCCGTATGGGCCTGTCGATGTGTACTTTAACGAGTCCAAAGACAGAAAACTCGAAGGTTTTTCAGGATTATAGAGTTTGGAAAAACACTTAAAAGAGAACTCTCTCAGTTCCTTTTTCGTACAGTAGTCCAACGAGACCGAAAAAAGGGTTAAACTATCGCTCGAAAGACGCCCTTTATGACCTTTTAACGAGTGTGAAAGGAAGCAAGATCACTCGACAATATTTTCATATTTAGAGAGTCTGAAAAAGGGTTTAAAGGAGACTCCAGGGGGGTTCATTTTTCGTGTGTTCGTATCCATACGGGTCCGAAAAAGAGATAAAAGTTTACCCGGTTGCATTCTCATGTATTTACGAGCACGAGAAAGAACAAATACTAAGCTCGGTATGCCCCCAGCTTGAAAGTTGGTGGCTTGACTCCAGAATGATCATCAAAGGCTGGAGACATGCCCCCCAAGATTCAATTCATTCACCGACTTTGAGGTTGTCACCAATTTCTGTGCTAGATGGAGAAAAAGGATACAGGTGGATGAAATGAAGGTTAAAAATGAGACCTAACGAAAGACTCGACTCGACATCTACGAGATCTGACGAAAGACTCAACTTGAAGGGAGAGGTGATTGTTTCATTTTTTAATGAGCTTGACACAGGAAAAGAACTATGCTCAAGGTTCCAGGTTCGATCCCTAGATTGTTGTTTCATTTTTTAACGAGCTTTCTACAGAGAGGAAAACTATGCTCGTGACCTCTGTTTCATTTTTTAACGAGCTTGCCACAGAGAAGAGAAACTATGCTCGTGATGCCCCCAGCATGAAAGCTAGTGGCCTCTGTTTCATTTTTTGATGAGCTTGCCACAGAGAAGAGAAACTATGCTCATGGTTGCGTCTTGATCATGGCTTCCAAGAGGATAATGCTCTGGAAGGATACCATGTCAAGGGACAAGACTCGATCATGGCTTCCAAGAGATCTTCACTGGATGGAAGATGATCACTCTGGAAGGAACACATGTCGAGGGTCGCAATAGGAGTAAGGAGATCAGGCTCCAATAATCCTACCAAAGAGATCACCATGTCAACTACCGGATCCAAATTGTTGGAAGTTGAGGTCATGGGAGACAACGCCACATAATTGACATGCGGCGGGGGTGATACTGTGTGCATATAAGAACCACTTAGGGAGGTAACCCAGTCAGAGCCGATGAATGAAAGTTGATCAATAGTTACAATTCTTCCATCGTGAGGAAAAGATATCACACGGAAAAGAGTGGATACAATAGCTTTCATAGCATAGACATAATCCTGCCCAAGGAGTAAAGAGAAATCCAAGGTGTCTCAGACTACCATGACATCGATAAAGACAGTTTTCCCTCCCAAAGTTACAGGAAACTGAGGAAGGATCCCTAAAGGTTGACTAGTTCCTCTGTTAAAAGCTAACAGATTCTGTGTAACCGGTGCAAGCTGTGGACAACCCAAAGCGTACCAAGCAATAGAAGACAAAATACTAACGGACGTGCCTTCATCTATCAACGTTTGAGGAACATCCCGACCATGAACCTGTACTGTAATTTGGAAAAGAACATGGGAGGGAAGACGAGGTCCAGTTAGCGCACCCGAATCAAAAAGGATGGCTTCATTACTTGGAGGGGGTTCCACAGGAGGAGGAGGAATGCCCCCAGGCATGGTAGAGTCTGTATTAACAAGAAAAACATGGGCAGTATTAGGTTTACTCTCTAGAAGGAGAGTGGTATCAACCGATGATTGGATCGGATCGACCAATGGTGGACTTGGATAGACCACCTTAGCACTCTTTAGAGGAAGAGTGGGACTGACCGAGGAAGGAATTGGATCAGTCACTTTGACATTCCTTGATGGAGGAATGGGATCGACCGATGGAAAAACTGGACCGACCACTTTGGCACTCTTTAGAGGAAGAGTGGGACTGACCGAGGAAGGGAATGGATCAGCTACTTTGACATTCCTTAATGGAGGAATGGGATCGACCGATGGAGAAACTAGATCGACCACTTTGGCACTCTTCGGAGGAAGAGTGGGACTGACCGAGGAAGGGACTGGATCAGTCACTTTGGCACTCATCAAAGGAGGAGTGGGATCGACCGATGGTAGAACCAAATCGACCACTTGATTTTCATTCTCCAAGGGAAGAATGGGGTCGACGGGTGGAATCAGATCAACCGCTTTGGTGTCACTCTTTTGATGAAGAGTGGGGCTGATCAATGACGATATTGGATCAACTACTTGGGTTCGTGGTTCAATTGAGGAGGAAACTAGATTGACCACCTGATCAACCGGACTGACCGTGGATGGAACCGGATTGACCAGTCCATCAACCAATGATGGGTCAGAGGAAAGCTTACGATAACCTTTTGGAAGTTGAAGTTTTTCCAAAAGAGAAGAAGCCTCGTCCATGCGAGGACAAAGGTGAGAGTAGTGGTTACCTTTACACAACATGCAAGGGAATTTGACAGTTTTCTTCTTCTTACCAACCTAAACATCACTAGTTGACGGGGTATCATCAACATGACTGACAGAGGCCGATGTCGTGGAGGACCACATTTCTAAGACCTGGGTAAGACCGGGGCAATCCCTCAGAAAGTGGTCACCCTTACAAAGGCTGCAAGGGAATTTGGGTTTTGGATTGTTTCTTTTCATCTTGTTGATCTCATCAACACTCCCAGTACTATTAAGAGTAACTGGTTTCTTAGAGACAACATCTGATGTTGTTGGGGTCTTGGTCTTTTTCGGGTTTTTCTTCTTCTTCTCTTTATGTTTCTTCTTCTTCTGATCAACCTGGCTACTTGCTTTAGAGCTTTCACTAGGCAAAGAAGGAGAAATGGAAGGAGACTTGATGGGTGAAGAAGGCAAAAATTCGACGTGAGGTTTATGTGTGGGTGGTGTATTGACATCCAAAGTATTAGGTGCAACTGAAACATCGGGAGGATTTGGGATCACTGGAGTGGGGAACAACCAAACTGGTAATCCAATAGTGAGTCCTGGAAGACTCAGTGTGGCAACATATGGAGGACCAAAGTTTCCAAATGAAGGAAAGGTATAAGGTCCCCCAGAAGAAGGGGTTCCTCCATTGGTACCCCCAGGATTCGATGCCATTAACACTGACTCGACCTAAGGTCCACTAAGTAAAAGAAACAGCATACGCTAATGGAATCTAAGAATCACAACCAAGCAAACAAGACCTTCTTTTGATGACCGTACTAGTTGGTGATGAAATCCAACATCGCGTGATCAAGTCCAGAAGGGGCGAGGATAGGGTGGAACAGTTACAATGGCGACCTGCTTAATGGACTTACGCCTTGGTGCAAGCTTCCACGCAGTAATTGTGGATTTACCCTCCAAGGAGCCCGAGTGAGTTTGACCAATGTCTATTCTAGGTACAGTGAGACTTCCTGTCACTGTCACCTTGTGTAAGAACCTAAAGATTATGGCCACTAAGGTTACCAATTCGCAGTCAGCCCCTGGGCGGGAACAGTCGACAGTTCGATCCGAACGTACGGGCAGGGTATCAAGCCTGAAATCAAGTAAGAAGCTTCCATGCAGTAATTGTGGATTTACCTCAAAGTGACCCCCATAATACGATCAGACCACCACAAATAGTTAAACCACGGAGGGTTAGTCCCTGTAGCTTACCTGAATGCAACCTCGTGCGTAACCCCTGTGTGAGAGGGGGATCCCAGGCATACTTATACGATAACTAGATTTTCTCTCCCTAACTCAGGATGCTAATGTTTGTTTTAGAAACTTTGGAGAGTTATGCTCACAGCCCTGATCCAAAGTACTACACCTATTCTACTGTTGGTGGAGGATTCTATCAAAGAAAAAGTTCTAGATAAATTTTAATTAGCGTTGATTTTTATGGCTGTTCTTTACGCAAAAGGGGTGGATGGATGTGAAACAAGTGGGATTAAGACTCTGACCCAAAGAGTGCATCAAGCATGATAAGAAATCATTTCCTTTCGATGAACATCTAGCTAAGGGAGAGAGAGAATTCTTTCACTAACAAGCACAACTACGGAATGCCCTCAAACAATTCTTTTCTCAATCAAATTCTGATGTAATGCAAAATTTTTAAATGCCTTCTAATATGCTCAATCAATCATAAAGATATCTTCACTGTTATTGTTTGTGTATGGGTGATGATCAATACAACACAATGCTTATTTTTGCTAATTATTTTCTTGGTATGAATGAAATACCAAACTAGCATCAGCAAGAGTCACACAAACAATACACCCTTCATAGCAATCAAAACGAAAAACGAAAGAAAAGAAACAATCAAAGAAAAACGAACTTCACACCCAAAAGCAAAAGTTGAAGAACAAATGACCTCGACTGAAAAAAAGATACAGAGATCTGTAGACCTTTGATGACCTTCACCAGGGTTTTCGCTCAATTTCAGAGAAAAGAAAAACAATGCATAGGTTCCAAGCTTCACTCAACAGGGAAAACTCAATGCAAAAAGGTGAAGAAGGTTACAATATCCAATCAACAAGGTGTTTATTCCTCAAAGAGATAGATGTCAATGCTAAAAGGGAAGACAAATTGACTCACTAGATCATTCAGCGGAAAGCCCCAGAGGCAAACCCTAAAAAATGCAATTGTGGAGGATTTTTTGGCCAAAAGGAGGCTGGTGCTCTGTTGCCAAGGGAAAAGAGCGTTATAGCACTCTGTGTAGGGCTACTAGAAGCGCTAGTGCTCTGATAACACTATGACAGGGGCGCCAGGGTCTAAAAGTCCCAGAAATGTCAAGAAAATTCAAAAATTGAAGTTCTAACTTGACACAGATGCTGAGTATGATGGGACAAGGAGCCAATCAGCTCGTGAAACTAACCAAAGAGGGGTAAACCAGGTCTGAAACAATCAAGGGACAGAACAAGGTCAATGAGGAGAAAAATACAAACAAGAGGTTTTGAATTGAGGCTATCTCCCGAGTGGAGTCGCCAGTTTCTGTTGTAGGAAAATCTGCCTGCGGACAAGTAGATCGACCTCTAGAGTTTGACCTTAACCCTAGACAGAAAAATGCTTATCATGGACACTGACTTCCTTTCAAATCTATCTAAACTAATGCATGAGAAGGGAGAATAACAGAAGTACCTTTTAATCGACGTTTGTCCCTGCACGCTCCGAGTCGCGCTCCAATCCTTTGCTCCTCGCTGAGAGTTGTGGACAAAACAAGATACGACCACTTCCTACTCTATTGACATTAGCTTGAAAATAGATCTATCACTAAATGATAAGTTCATGTATTATCAGACACAAACTAGAAAGAAACAGGCCAAGCGTGTCATATTAATGAGAATAACGACAGCAATACTTACAATCGTAGATGCGAATGCGACAGCTTCATCAAGTCCTCTTCGTCTAACCGTTGCCTGAAAGGTCCACAACCCGGATAACAACAGCTTCACTGATCAATCTCCTTTGGCTGACTGTAAGTTTCCTCCAAGATCATAAGTTTCACATATTCATTCTTCCCCCACCACTTATGAGATCATAAGTTTGGTGTAATTCTGCATTTTCCATCCCCCATACCACTCATGAGATCATAAGTTTGGTATGATTCTCTCTTTGCAATCCTTCTTTCACCATTAGAAATCTTGCTTATATAGCCTTGGAGAGGCTTAACCATCTTGAGATATCCTTGGGGGAGGTGAGGATTTTCCTCCTTCAGTTGAGGATCTGCCCTAGGATCATGGTTGGACTAGGGATTCGAATCCAACTTCTTTCCAAGAATGAAAAGATGCTTCCCCCATTCATCTCAACAGTTTAACAACTGCCCAGAATAGGTAGCGCTCCCTCAAAAGGGCCATCAGAGCGTTGTAGCGCTCCCTCAAAAGGGCCATCAGAGCGTTGTAGCGCTCCCTAGTAAGCTTTAGGGGGCTCCAACGCCTTCAAAATCTATAGTGCTCCCTCAAAAGGTCCAGGGAGGCGTTATAACGCTCCCTGACAGTGTATTGGGGAGCGTCGGCGCTCCGAGATAGTGTAAGGGGGAGCGCTCCTCTCCAAAACTCAATTTTTTGGGTGCTTTCAGATGGAAAAAGGTTGTTTGACTTCAGTAGATCAGTTCTCCTCCTTCAAATCAATCATGTGAGATGTTATAAGTGCTTCCTTAGTGTCGTTGACATGGCAGTATGTCTGAACATCCTTTGCGACACTTGTGACCAACTTACGACACTTGCGAAATTCGATGCGACACTTACGACAATTGAGAGGGACAATGCGACACTTATCCAGCTGAGCGATTTTGACGTGTAACACCCTAAATAACATTTTTGGGCATGGCATAATCACACTCTAGGATTTAGTGAGAGTGTGATGGAAACATGTGTAGTCCTAAGATATTTCTTTCGGGGCACGTCATTCTAATGATCAGGGTGCATCATTCTAATGGTCGAGACGTAGCCCCACACTGTGGTGAACCACGCATATCTTGTGTCTTTGGTTTTCTTTGTGTTATGTTGTTTATGTTATGAATCTGCTCAGTGCTTTGTTTATTATGTATGATAGATAGATTTTTTAATGATTAGTTATTTATTTGGGTTGAAGGTAAATGGATGTTATATCTAACTCGGTTCTATGTGCTAAGTGGTTGAAGTGCTTAATATTTATTGTTACTACGCAGATATATCTTTGTGTATGTTATGCGATATTAATAAAGCTAAGTAACTAATGCATATAATATTTGAAGTGTTACTAGAATACTCTGTGAAGTGTTTTTATCACATATTTGTGTCCCAACTCGGTTACAGACACCTGTGTCCTATAACCCCCTTGCTTCTACCTTGGGTGATACTTTTCCTGCTTTGCAGGTGTTTTCAAAAGGGCTGGTAGTTAGGGTTTTGTTGGTGTGTTGTTGAGCATTGAAACCTGGGTCTGCCCCTGTGCCAACAAATGGTTCTGTTGCTGAGACCTGAAACTGTGATTGTTGGGAAATGAAGTAAAGAAAAGAGAAGCTATGTGTGTAGATTTTTTGACTGAAGGGCACAGTAATCTACTTGAATTGCGAATATCAGTGCGAAGAAAGAAATCCGATATGAAGAAAAGAGGTAAGATCTTAAAATAGGTAAGATTTTTGCTTTGACAAGAGTAAGATAAGTGAAAATTTTTATTTCGAAAGATGAATTTAAGTGTGTTTAATAGATTTTGTCCTAGTCTGAAGGTTAGGGTGTAGTTGGAAGAAAGATTTTATATGAGTAAATTTAATGAAAATGAAGAAAGATATGGTATTCCTATTCATAGAAAGAGTTTTTGGACTAATAAGTGGATGCAGGAACCTAGAAATAATTTTTACAGAATGCAAATCCAACACTGTGATCCTAGTGCGTAGAACAAAATAGGTTGGGGAACATACAAGAGAAAAAGAGGATTGACATTGTTCTATAATTGCAGAAGGTCAAGACATCTTACTAAGGAATGCCCTGGTATAGGTCTGATTTGTCTTTGTTGTAATATTATTGGTCATGAAGTTGAGGATTGTCCAAGGATGATTGCTAAAGTTGAAAGGATGAACATGAAACAAGAAAACAATGAATACAGTCAAGAGACTAAGAGCATGTTAGAGAAAGAATCAGAGGAAGTTTAGACTAAATTAGTGCAGTTGAAAGAAATTATGGATGTTCACAAAGATGCCATTTGACCAGAGATCCTGAAAGTAAAGTAGCGCATAAGTGCAAGAATATAAGACTTCGACATAGACCGTGTTTTGGATGAAGAAACAAAAGTGAATATTATGATAGAAGACACTTGGGAAATTTTGGGAAATCCTACTATGGTACCTTCGTTGGGAAGCATAGTCTTGTTTAAGGGTAATATGATAACTTTATGTGGAAGAGTTACTAATGTACCTATTAATATTCATGGAACATCGACTGAAGAGGAATTTGAAGTCATTACGTTTGTTGGGGACAATGCTCCTTTCCCACTTTTGTTAGGTAAGACTTGGATTGAGATGGATCAGATCAGAAGGAAATTAGAGGAAGAAGCTACAGAAAATAAAAAGAAAGAACTAAGGGATTTCATAGCTAGAAAAATAGATCGACTCATAGAACAACGAGAGGATAAGTCGAAGCAACAAAACAAAGTAACAACACAGGAGCAACATAAATCAAGAGAATTAGTTGTCAAGGTTGAAAGAATGCTAGAAGGTTTGAAGGACCTATATATGCAAGAAAGAAGAATACCCACCCAAGAATTATTAAGAAAAGGGATAATAACTTCAGACCCTTTGAGGGTACATCAACAATGCGAAGTCACTACACTAGGGGAAGATAAGAATAAAAATGGAAAAAGGATTCTAGACATAGTTAGAGAGACTTAGATCATAGGGAATAAGGCAAGGAATCTCAATAAAAGGAAATCTAAGTTGGAAAATCTACAGGAAGCTATAGAGACCATATGGAAAACTTCACATACTAGAACCTCGTAGGAGGCAGGTTCGCAGGAGTTGAACCTCGTTGGAACAACATGACTTCATAGAGTGGGACTTCTCCCTGGCAAAGATATATGACCATTGGAGGCACCCTGACTCAAAGTGGTTGAGCCCTTGCAAGACCATCCCCATTGATCATGACAACCTCCCATGGTGGAAGAAAAGAGATATGATGAAGTAGGAGATCCTTTTAAATTTTTTCTTGAGGAAGCCCTCGTGCGACAAAGGAATGAGATGATGGATAACTTTGCATAGATCCTTTGATGGTTGCCAATAGGAGACACATATTCATCAAGTGACCATGCCACCCCCTTCAAAGTACAAGTCAATTTTGATATCCCCTTATTTGAAGGCCATGTTATCCCCAATTCCTAGGGATAAATAAGGATATGATACCTCAAGTCCCTCAGGTTGCATACATGGAGTACCGAGAGACAACTTGACTAGCAATATCCACTTCCACAGACAAAGGCCCACTTCACCACCATAGATCTTAGGTTCATCATGAGGTTATCCACACACCATATTGTTTCCTAAATACATTGGGTCTTGATCCATGAGGTACAAGCCAAGTATTATGGTGAGTTTCATTTCAATATTTGAGGCATTTGAGTTTGTTGCATTTAAAATTGCTTTTGATTATGTAACAGTTGCTTGGGAATTATGATTTTGTCCTTGTTTCACCTTGGTGGTTGACATTATTCCCTATTAAGTGGTCATCCTTAGGGATAGGTTTACTACCTAGATATCCCCTTTATGAGTTATAGTGTCATTCCTCTACCATACTTTTCACTTTCCACTTCATTTCCTCATCTCCTTATCTTTTGGTATTTTCAAGTGTACTAACCCAAGAAGCGATTGTCCCTCATTTCATGGAAATAAGCGGATGAAGGCCCATAGGGGAATGTAGCTGGAAAATGTTAAAAGACATATTATAAACCATCCATATGCTCACCCAAAGAGGTCTTGAAAGAAATGAAACACTTCTCCTAAAAATTCAAAGATCTGTTGTAACACCCCTAACCACCTACTAGGAAATGCCACTTAAAAAATTATTTCTTTGATACCAATTTTAATCCACCCAACCATTCAGGCTAAGTCACGTCACTCAAAATTATCTTTTCATCATATATGATACCAATTTACCAACAATTCAACTGAAAATGATCTGATACAACCCTGTCACTAACTAAAACATATAAATACTTTGTCATGCATAATTATACACATATTCATAACAAAATTATACACAATCATAACATAATTATGCATTGATCCAAGTGGATATCGGTGGCCACCCACCTTTTCCAAATGGCTCAAAATGGCTTTCTAGTAATTTTGACAATTTACTATTTTTAGCAGGTTTTAACTTCTGGGGCCATTTTGAAGGCCCAAATGAAGGTTTTTCGAGATAGAGGTTCTCAATGATATTCGAAGGCATGATTGAGCCCCCAAAATGAATCTTATCGATGATACCTTTCCAACAAGCTATCACATGCCTAAAACGAAGATCATATGCAAAAGTTACGACCCCGGGAAGTTGATGTACTCACTTACCCAAACGGGGCCCACATGACTTTTGGCGCTTCATCTCCCAGGGTTAGGTTTTTGGATGTCTATGGTTTTTGGCATTCCTGATTATTGTAAAAAGGCCTTCAGAGCCTCATTGTAATCATCTTCTTGCGAATGCGAGTAGCCATCACATCTCTTCTCAGAGATAAGTTGCCACCATTCTAGCGAGTCTTTCACTCTGTATTTTTACAGTCTCTGTAAATTTCTTTCATTAATAGAAATCGTGTATTACTGTATATCTGTGATTATGGTTGCATCTCCGATACATTTCTGTTATATTATTGAATATTTGCGATATCTATGTGCATTTCTTTATTATATCTCCGATTTCATTTCGTGCCGAAAATAATCCAGATCAGTGGTATCAGAGCAGGCTACTCTTGATCGTTTTTTTATTCAGTGCATGTCCCGGACGAGGTCTGAGTATAACAAGTTGGGTCTCAATATTGTCTCTCTTGAAGACAATCACTCTCGCACACCCAAGAAACCCTCAATGGTGGAAGAAAATAAAAACGACGGAGCAGACGATCCTATCAATCTGTTGCTTGAGCAAGATCTCACGTGACAAAGGGACGAAATGATGGAGAATTTTTCCCATATCCTTCAATGCCTACCGATAGCATTAGGTGCATCTTCATCAAGCAGCCACTTTGGAGGCACCTCACCTTTCAAGGTACAGGTTAATTTTGATATTCCCATATTTGAAGGTCAAATAGATGCAGATGCCCTAGATAAATGGTTACATATGCTAGAAGGTTATTTTTCTGTTCATAATTTTTCCGACAAGGAAAATATCACCTTTGCACTCCTTAAGGCTCTCCCCCATGTCAAACATTGGTGGGAAACTTACTGGGAGCAGAGTTCCACAGAGGAATCTGGAATATATGGTGCTGAGCCCACTTGGGATTTTTTTGTGGATGCAGTAAAAGAACAGTATTACCTTGTTGGAAACTATGAGGACTAGTACATGAGATGGACCACACTATGGCAAGAGAGGGGCCAAGCAGTTCTGGAGTTCACCAATACCTTCCATACCTTGTGCACCAAGCTAGGTATCAAAGACTCCGAGCGACATTTGGTTCTGAAATATCGTGGGGCTCTACACAGATACATCCAAACTGAAATGAATTTTCTAGACATCTCATCACTTGGTGCTGCTTATCGATATTCTGTTAAAATTGAGCAGAAATTTAAGCACCAGAAGAAATGGGAATTCGGGTCTGCAAATCCACAACAACCAAAGTATGACAAAGATGACCCTAACAAGCAGTCTCCCAAAAACCAGTCCAAGACACAAGAAAAGAAGGGTCACGGGAAGACAAAGAAGGACACCAGAAAATGGTGCGAGTTCCACAAAAGCCCCTGGCACAACACCGATGAATGTCGCTCAAAATAGTGATTGGTGGCCGAGATCAAAGACGAAGAGCCAAACCCTGATTTAGAATCTGATTTTGAAAATAATGGTAAAGGACAAATCATTGACGCAGACCCCACTGCTATTGTCGCGACCGCAACAATTCAACCAGAAGAACCAACAGATCCTGAAGAGGGGGAGCACCTTTTTCATTCACAGATGTGGGTGAAGGGGACCCCGCTGCATTTTATTGTTGATAGTGGAAGCTAGAAGAACCTCATCTCAGCAGAGGTCGTCAAATAGTTGGGATTGTCGACAACACCACACCCGCAACCATACAACATTGGGTGGCTTCGGCAAGGATGAGATCTCCGTGTCAGCCAACAGTGTTGATTGTCATATGGCATCCAACCCTTCAAGGATGAGGTATTATGTGATGTTTCCCCACTGGATGTCTGTGATGTTCTATTGGGCCAACCATACATGTGGAGACACCATGCTGTTTATGAGTCTCAACCCCGTAGTGTCATTGTTACTTTGGGGGGTCATCTCTACAAAATACCAGAGGTAGTTTCGACTACTGTTCCACCTAAAAAGTGCCGCAAGGTAGTATCCCATATTGCAAAATTTAGCTTCTTCACAATCTGTTCAAAAGGAGAACAAAAGGACACTGCAACCTCTACAGCCTTGCCCCAAGCACCTTCTATCCAACAGAAGCAGGTCGACAAGACTGCAGCAAAGTGAAAAGATTCCTTCTGCACATCGTCCTCTCATGTATATTGACTTGTTGAGTAGGCTCAACCGCAACAGGTTCATGATAGATTTCCACAAACTGAGCACCGCGACGTCTCCAGCAAGACAAGCAGCTCACCAAGATGCAGATTCAACAAATGCTTTTCCCTCTCCCCCGAGAACTCAACGCAATGGGGACTATTGCTTCCTAAGGAGGGAGAATTGATCCAAGTGGATATCGGTGGCCACCCACCTTTTCCAAATGGCTAAAAATGGCTTTCTGGCAATTTTGGCAATTTACTATTTTTAGCAGGTTTTAACTTCCGGGCCATTTTGAGGGCCCAAATGAAGGTTTTTAGAGATAGAGGTTCTCAATGTTATCCAAAGTCATTATTGATCCCCCAAAATGAATCTCCTCGATGATACCTTTCCAACTAGCTATCACACACCTAAAACGAAGATCATATGCAAAAGTTACGACCCCGGGGAGTTGATGTACTCACTTACCCAAATGGGGCCCACATGACTTTTCGCGCTTCATCTCCCAGGGTTAGGTTTTTGGATGTATAGGGTTTTTGGCATTCTTGCTTATTGTAAAAATTCCTTTAGAGCCTCATTGTAATCATCTTCTTGTGAATGTGAGTAGTCGTCACATCTCTTCTCAGAGATAAGCTGCCACCATTCTAGCGAGTCTTTCACTCTGTATTTTTACAGTCTCTGTACATTTTTTTCATTAATAGAAATCATGTATTACTGTATATCTGTGTTTATGGTTGCATCTCCAATATATTTCTGTTATATTATTGAATATCTGCGATATCTCTATGCATTTCTTTATTATATCTTCGATCTCATTTCGTGCCGAAAATAATCTGGATCATACACACGACATAAAAAACATAAACCCATGAGAAAAATTGCATAATTATCACTTCAAATATAATTTAACATACTATTGGCACTTATATTTGAATAAAAGACACAAACTACAAGAATACCTTCCACGTTACTCCCAGCCTTAGACCACACTGTTCATAAATCTCAACAGTGGGCCACCCTCGAGCTGGGGCTAAACTCCACTTGGGTAAGGGTTCCCAACAAAGCTAAAGTATCTCACTCCAAAATAAATCAGTCACATGTGACTCAATTACAGGAAATTATGTCACATATGCCAATCTACATTGACAACCTACAATATCTCATTCCTCACATGTTTGTCCCACCTGTTAACACAAGATTATAGCGGTCAAAAAATTTAATTTGGTTACGTTTTTGAGTCATAAAGTTTATAGGTCATAGGTTTTAAGTGTTAGGGTGGTGGTCATAAGATTTGGTTTAGTTCAAAACATAAATGAAGTTTGTTCAACCTTGGTAGAGTCTTAAGGTCATTTCATTAAACATCATGACAAGGCTATTCAAACCCTCATGAGTAACACCATTGGTTTATAAATAATTTCCTTGACATGTCATAAATCCAAGTTGTAATAAAATTCTCCCCTTTGTCACTATCAATCCATTCAAGTGTGCGAGATATGTTTGACAGGCACTGCGAACTAATTAAAGAGGAGAGTTGGAGATTCAACTACTTGCAGACACCCTCAGGAAATTTCAAATATATGAGCATAAAAATTAGGACCACCAAGTACTCCATGAGATTTTTCATATTGTTTGAAGGTCAAGAAAGTGGTTTTGGATGTTTTTTCCTTTTGGCACTGTGAACTGGTAGACAGGGGTGTTGTGAACTCATTTCCTGTAGCAGCAGATTTTAAAGATTTGATCATAACTCCAAAACAATGATGTTGGTTTTTATTAAATGTTTTGTGGAGGAGCATGATAATGGCATTGAATTGCTAATAAAAATTCATCCTAACCCAGTTTGCTATTCGAGAGATATAATTAAAACACCAGTGCGCTTCAAACTAGCACCGCAAACTCTTTGTTTTGCATAGTTGTTGGATATTCACCTTGTTTGGAGGGTTCCACCTATCAAGTAAAGTTTGAATGGTCTCCTAGGAGTTATTTGGACATGAGGGACATGTGTTCCATCTACAGATCAATCAGAATGACCTGTTTCAAAATGCATTTATCAGTATAGACAAAATCCCCCCAAAATAGGAATTTGTTAGGCTTTTGTTGGAATCTTTTGTAACAGGACTCCTAAATGGAGGAGGATCATATGTAACTCCTTGGTTTAGACCTCCTTTGTGTGTATATATATTATTCACTATAAATGAAAGGGTTTTTGATGAGAAGAGGGTTGGATTCATGAGCCAAGAGATGAGAGAAGTGGAGGAGCAGTTTTAGTTGCTCATTTGTAAGCCCGAGGGCCTGTTTGTAATGACATTGTCTGCCATTAAAGATTCATGACATCTGTTATCATATTGTATTCTTTGTTTTTCCATTTATTTGTTATCTTCTTGCTTGAAAATATTACAGGTTTTGAGGATCATAATTTCCATTGATGGATGGATTCATGAACATCATCGGATCTGTTGTAGATTTCCCATTTAATCATTGTTTATTGTCAAAGAAATATTTATCTTTTTGCAAAAAGGATATTTTTACAATGGATGTTCTTCCTTTTTTTCATATTCACCATGCTTCTACTCATCAGTATTTATCCATGTTTTTTATATGCAGTTTGATTGACTTTGATAAGTAGGATGTTGTGACTCCTTGCCCAATGGAATGCCTCTATAGACAATTTTTTTCCCTCTCCCTTTCTTTCCCAGTATTGTTGATCCATCTACTCAACCATTTAATCCATTTATATTCTAATGGGTATTGGGATTGCACTTACATCATTCTAAGTGTGACTCTTAGTGCTAACATTTTTGGCACCATTGTCAGGGATGAAAGTGAAGAAATATTCCCTGGGAGAATGACAACAATTAGTTCAAGCTCTTGATGGTAGACAGGAGTAGGACAGAAGATTGAATGCAATATTCTACCTGGTGACTCTAAATTCATCATAGATGAATCTATGGGTGACTCCACTAGTTTGAAATGGAAAATATTCTTGCTCATAGGTATGAATTTTGTGATTTCTCAAATATATTTGGTTTTCCAAACCCCGTGCTTGAAAGAAGTGAATGGGAAGGCTGCCTTCCTAGGTTTAGAGGGGGAAAGTGGGAAATGTCAGTTGAATTTTTACTAGATTTTCACGAGCACGTAATTAATATGAAAGTTATACGTGAAGATGTCCTCATAAAATTGTTTACATACTCTTTATATGGAGCAACTTGTGATTGGTGTAGATCACTCCCGGTTGCTTGTATTACTTCACTAAGACATTTTCATGCTGCATTTTGTTTCCTTTGCAAAGAGAAATTTGCAGATGATTTCGTTTATAAATAATGTTTTTATGAATTTGATTTGCTGATTAAACGATCAAATCGTCATAAAGAATATGTTGTAGTAGAAGACACTTTTCATAATGATCAAGAGGATGATGATCTTCAAATTGATAGCCAGGATGTAGATACTTTTGACATTATATCAAATGTATCTATTATTTCAATTTGTCATGAAAATCAAATTGCTTCCTTTGAGTATTCAAATGATAATGAGCAGATCGATATATCAACATGTGACAGTTTTGAATCTAAGCCACAAGAATACAATGAAGGATATAAGGAACGATTATATGATCATAATTGGTCGAATAACTTTCTCCAGCAGCTATTACCATATATCAGCAATCTTTCTTTCATCATTCCTAAACCTGGATCTGTAGAAAATATTGAACAATCTATGATCAACATTGAAATTAGTGAAGGAAGCCCACAACGACCTTTTGTTTTGCAGATAGAGGAGATTGGAAGTAGTAATAAAACTGGGCATGTGCAGAAGCAATTCAATTTCCATTTGGAATGATATCAAGAAGAAGTATTGATTTATGGATTTCATGACCCTATTGTTGATTATCTAGAGTTTTTGAGCATCATAGATGTCAAATCATTCTTGTCAAGTGAATGTTAGTTCTGCTATATTTTCAAACTACACTTATGTATGCCATGGGTTCCTTCATTTGTCCGATCCAGATAAAATTTTTCACCAGTTAATAATTTTCTTGTATGGATTCATTGGAAGCATGACTTTACTTAAACAAAGAATAGTTCAAATGGTTAGAGTAGGAGTAAGATGAATAAAGCTCGATTCTCGAGCATTTGGTTTGAAGTAGATCAACTATAATGACTCCTAGCCCAATGGATAAAGCACTGGAAATGCATGTTCTTGGAATCTCACAGGGGGCATGCCATCCACTATGGAGCTAGATGTTAACACATAAGATTGTAGGGGTCAAAAAATTTACTTTGTTTTTTTTTTAGTCATAAGGTTTATAGGTCATAGGTTTTAAGTGTTAGGGTGGTGGTCAAAGCTTTGGTTTAGTTCAAAAAATAAATGAAGTTTGTTCAAACTTGGTAGAGTCTTAATGTCATTACATTAAACATCATAACAAGGATATTCAAACCCTCATGATTCACACCATTGGTTTATACATAATTTCCTTGACATGTCATACATCCAAGTTGTAATCAAAGCCTCCTCTTTGTCACTATCAATCCATTCAAGTGTGTGAGCTATGTTTGACAAGCACTGCAAACTGGTGTTTTGAACTGGTTAAAGAGGAGATTTGGAGGTTTGAAGGTCGAGAAAGTGGTTTTGGATGTTTTTTCCTTTTGGCACTGCGAACTAGCAGACATGGGCACTGCGAACTCATTTCATGTAGCAGCTGTTTCTAAATATTTGATCATAACTCCAAAATGGTTATGTGGGTTTTTTTGAATTTTTTTTTGGAGGAGAATGATAATTTCATTGACTTTCTGACAAAATTTCAGCTTGACTCACTTTGGAATTCGAGAGATATAATTAAAACACCAATGCGCTGCAAACTCTCTATTTTGCATAGTTGTTGGATATTCACGCCTTGTTTGGAGGTTTCCAACTGTCAAGAAAGGTTAGAATGGTCTCATATTAGTTATTTGGACATTAGGTACATGTGTTTCATCTCTATATCAATCATAATGACCTGTTTCAAAAGTCATTTATCAGTATAGACAAAATCCCCCCAAAATAGGATTTTGTTGGAATCTTTTGTAACAAGACTCCAAAATGAAGAAGGATCCTATGTAACTCTTTGGTCTATAAGTCCTTAGGGTATATAGAAATTATTCACTATAAATGAAAGGGTTTTTTATGAGAAAAGGGTTGGATTCATGAGCCAAGAGAGGAGAGATATGGAGGAGCAGTTTTAATTGCTCATTTGTGAGCCCGGGGGCCTGTTTGTAATGACATTTTATGCCATTAAAGATTCATGAGAGCTATTATCATATTGTCTTATTTGTTTTTCCATTTCTTTGTTATCTTCTTTCTTGAAAATATTGCAAGTTTTGAGGATAATAGATTCCATTGATGGATGGATTCAGGAACAATAGAGGATCTGTTGTAGCTTGCCCATATAATCATTGTTTATTGTCAAAACAATATTTATCTGTTTGAAAAAAGGATCTTTGTACAATGTATGTTATTCCTTTTTTCATATTCACCATGATTCTACTCATCATTATATATCCATTTTTTCTGATATACAGTTTGATTCCTTTGATCTATAGGATGTTGTGACTCGCCCAATGGAATGTATTTATAGACAATTGATTGCCCTCTCCCTTTCTTTCCCAGTCTTGTTGATCCACCTACTCAACCATTTAATACATTTATATTCTGATGGGTATTGGGCATTCACTTACATCGGTCTAAGTGTGACTCTCAGTGCTAACACCACCCTAGGAAGTGTGCCCCTTCTCTAGTAAATAGTCCTTCAACTGCCCCACTTCCCTTCTAAGGCTTCAACAACATGATGAACATGAAGTATCAGAGCCCTGTCGCTGCATTTTGTCACTTTGGGAAATAATTCCCAACAATTCTCTCACCTGGAGAGAATGAAAAGTCTCATGGGCCTGAAAACCCACCTCTTCGGTCCAATAACCCACAAGCGCGACAACCCTCCTCTTCAGTTTAATAACCCACGGGCCTGAAAACCCACCTCTTCAGTCTATCTCTTCAAGCTAAGTCATGTAAAAGTATCTGCGGCAGTAATCAATAGAGTTACTCATCCTAGTAACAGTTGGGTCAATGAAAACAATAGTTGGGTTCAGCTCACAGTTCATTTATATGAAAGAACAGTCTGTTGTAGATCATCCCTCGTGATGATAGAATGATGAAATATAAAAATATACCATAATGGACTAAGTCCAATTATTTGACTGCATGTTCCCAACTTGACATTTGTCACGTTGAGAACTGCCTTCAGTCCACAACATGTTCCCAACTTATCACTTTTCATGTTGAGAAATTTTCTTAGCCACTTGTCCCCTCCTTAGTACTTAGAATACAATAATCTATCCTTAATTTACACCTTTTAAGGAATATTAATATAATATTCCTCATTTTATGCTTTTAAAGAAATATTAATATAATATTTCTTTTTGGGTTTAAGCCCCTTTAACCCAGCCCCCTTAACCTCAGATAGTGGAGTTTAATCTCCCCATTCTCTTTTACTTGGTCAGTCCATCGAAGGGATGTATTTTCATTATATTGTATGTGATTACATTTACAAACTTAGTACAAAAGTAATCATCTTTTTCATCCAGGCTCACTAGCCTCAAAATACACAAATCGTGCACTAAAACCAATGTGTGTGAAACTTCTAGGTTGCACACACTCTTTCTTTAGTGCACCACCCTCGCTCCCTTAGATAGGTGCACATTACAACATATTGTAGATACAAAAGGATTCTATGGCCTTCAAAATCTGTGCACTAACCAATGCACATTGAATCAGGGTTGCAAGCCTTTTTCCTTCAGTGCACCATCCTTTCACACTTATACTTGTGCACGTTGCATACATTAAGTTGTTTCACTTTTAGTGCCCAATCCTACGCATTTGCACAGGTGTGCACTATATACATTAAAATGTTCTCTATAATCCTTTTTAAACTGTGCGTACTCTTTTAATGTGATATTTACACACACTAACTTAATGCGCGCATAACCAAACTAAAGTTCTTATACTATCGTCTCATCATATTATATGTAAATGAAAGTTACATTCATATGTACACTTGGGGTTCATCCAAGGGGTATTACAATCCCCTCCCCTTTATTTATGCACTGCCCTCACTGCAGTATATACACATTTACAATCAAAATTTCAAAAATATTCAAAAAGATGCGAGCATTCTGCCTGCATACCATCCTCATGCTCCCAAGTTGCATCCTCAAGGTCATACCAGGTGTATTGGACCTTTACTAGCTCTATGGCTCGATTCCAGAGCTGCTTGATCTTCTGATCCAATATGCACATCGGATGCACTTGAAAACTTCCTTCAGGGAAAATTTTAGGGGCTAAATTTCTCCCATGGGATAATTTTCCATGCTTTTCCCCAAAAAAGATTCACCATTCTAAAAAATGATTCACCCAAATTCTATAGGATAAAATTATTTTATCTTAAAAATATCCAAAATTCTATACAAACTATATAAATTCTTATAAATTTGAATATTTTTACAAAAATATCATGAAACAATGTATACTTGGCATACTAAAGACTAGTAAGATTTTCCAAGGTTTATACATTTTAAAATAAATTTCCATCCTTAAAATTATCCTTGATCGCCTTTTTGCTCCACCTGAATCACATTCAAATCAATGACATGATTAGTATTAGGTACATATATTTTAAGTAAGGATACATTGAATAGATTATGAATATGCATTGATGCAGGAAAGGAAAGCATGTAAGCCATAGGCCCAATCCTTTCCAGGATTTCAAATGGCCCACAAAACCGCACTACGAGCTTTGAACAATTTCCCAACTTAAGGGAACTTATGTTGGCCTTTACTTTAAAAAACACATGATCACCCACATTGAATTCCATATGAGTTCTTCCTTTATTAGCACAATGTTTCTTCTTGTCTTGTGAAGCCTTTAAATTACACTTTATCTTCATCATTTGTTCTTCCATTTCCCTTAGTAGTTATGGCCCAACTACTGTGCGGTTTGTTGATTTGTCCCAACCGACCGGTGTGTTGAATTTTATACCATAGAGTGCCTCAAATGGGCTCATATTTAGGGATGCTTGGTACCCATTGTTGTAAGAAAACTCTACCAAGTGTAGATAATCCTCCCATTTGGATGGTTTATCCATGACATACATCCTTAGAATATATTATATTACATGATTCACACTTTTTGTATGCCCATCATACTTTGGATGATAAGTTGTGCTAAAATGTAGTGTTGGCACAAGGGCAGACCCATGGTTTAACACTACAAGAGCGCACTAGAAAAACCCTAACTACTAGCCCTTTCGACAACACCTGCGAAGCAGATGAAGTCTCAACCAAGGTAGAGGCAAGGGTGGTTGCAGGACTCCAGTGTCTATAACCTTAGCTGGGACACCAATTTGTGATTACAACACCTTAGCAGAGCACTTAGCAGTTATAGTTCATAGTATTCACTTCGCGGAGAAAACCATAATTACAGAGCATCACATTATTCAACCAAATATAACATATAGATGCACTTAGCATAAGGGAATATATCATATCCAACATTTATTCAAATTACTAAGAACTAAGCTACTATATCAAATGCATCTAAACATACATTACTATATTAATCATATGAACAATAAATAGTCAAAATTCACAAAGCAACCATAGCGCAACATATATGCGGTTCACCCCCAACCTGGGGCTATGTCTACCAAATCTTCTTCTATTTATTGTCTTCGGTCAATCATCTACATGCACAGAGCCACAAGATCCTACTCCACATAGGAAAGGAGATCTACATGCACTCTGTCGGATCCTCCTTCCCCGAGCTAGGTCACGGCACAAAGCCTTTACACAGTCTCTTACAATCACTTGCACTTAGCTCCACAAGTTCTCAACACAATATGCACAAAGAATTCAATACTATTTGCACTTAGCTAATTAGCACTTAGATCTAGTGTCTAGTATCTACTTCTTACATCGCCTAGACATCTATTTATACATTACAAAATGGGCCTAAACATGGGTAGATCCCATGGTACGACATCCCCATACCTGTTACATAAGCCCAAAGCCCAAAAATCCCTGAAAAGGGGCTGAGATCCCGCAATATCCTCTTTTACTTGTGCTCCACCTTCGACAGCCTGTCAAAGTCCCAAAAGTAGGTCAAACATGACCAAGGATCCTCAAAAATTGGTCAAGGGTCAAAAACCCATGAACACTCACTTGTGACTCGTCCCGAGTCACTCTGATCTGGGTATCTCTGCTTCAAAATCCTCAAGCTTGGCTCGAGCTGCTTTGACCTGTTGTTCCGCCAAGGCCTCCTTCTCAGTGAACTCTTGGATAACTTCTTCATTGATAGGTCCCTCTAAGAATTTCTCAGTTGCATTGATGACTTGTTCCAGTTCTTCTCCTCGACCTTCAATCTCTGCGAATAGTTGGCAAGGCTCATCCTGGACTGGTTGGAGCCTCTGAGTCACTTCCATGACTTTTCTCTCAATGGTGTGGACCTGTTCTTGGGATCACTTCATCCTCTCAACTGTTGAAAGGGGATTCAACTATGCCTGTATTGTTTCTTCTTGTTTCTTTGCCTCCTGGAGTTGTGACTCCAGTGCCTTCAATTCAGGATCCTTAGTGAGTCGCTCATAAGTATGGGTACTACGATCACTTAGTAGTTTACATTCCATGGAGAGGGCCTTGATTATATCAACTGCGCTCCAGGAAGTAGCTTCTCTTTGATCTCGTACATCCTGCGGAGTGTTGGGCATTGTTCGTAGCTCCAGATATGCAATTATTTGTTGAAGTTGTTGGATAGCTTCCGCAAGCTGTGCTACTTGATGCTCTACTAGTTCTTTCTCTTTCTTCTCTAAGACTGTCACAAAGCGAAGTGCTCTACTGACCGATTCTTTGAATCTGAGCTACTCTGCGAGCAACTACTCTTTCTCTTTCTAGATTTGTGCTTTCTCCTCTTCAAACTTTGTTTGGATAGAAACCTTCTCCTGCTGCGCAACTCAGCGTTTCTCTATGACTACTTTTTGCACTTGCTTTAGGGCCTATGTGGCCTATTCTGTTTCTTCTTGTGTGTGATGAAGGTGAGCTTTGGTCGCATCATCTACACATTTGGGTAGGCTTATCTCCCAACTCTAGTGCTTCTGATGGTGGGGCTGTAGTGGATATTGCGCAGTTGGATTGAAGGGCCTACTATACCCCTCTGAGTTCAACCTCAATTATGTTGTACACCTCCTCTTTCTTGGCTTCATGTTTCTGCAAGATGTCTTGTGAGGCATCTGGTATAGCTGTGATGATGAATTCGAAGTCATTGACTGTGAGCATGGTTTGCATCGTGGTTTTTCTCGCTCTTGAATTCTTTCATGAGGTAGGTTTCGTGGGGGAAACCTTTCTTTTATTCGAGTGATCAGCCTCATCAACAGGATCCCTAGGCAGTGTTACTTCATCTTGCTTATGCTGATCTTCTTTTCCATTGGTCTCTTCTCTATATACTTCATCATCACCTCCTCATCCAGGTGATACTGAAGCAGTTGCATCTAATGCACTACTCAGGTTTTGTACTTCTTCAGTCTTCTTCCTTCTGTTGGTTCCAGCTGTGTCGTGTTCTTTGTGAGTGGCCTCTGAGATTCCAATTAGTTCAGAATTAGAAATTTCTACCAGGTCAGCAGGGATAAGGAGGTCTTCTCACCATTCCTTAGTTACCTCATTGAGGTCCTCCTTTGTGAGCTTATAGTATCACTAAAGCTCTTCTTTATGCTTGTCTACGCATGCAGTGATATAAATGAAGTGTTGATATGCATGGAACTTCATGAGAGGTCTGTACCAGTGCAGGGTGTTCGAAATCATGCAAAGGATATCCCTGATAGCCCTATTCAAATGGATATAGTACCTGTGGAATACTACATTCAATTGCCACTATTTTCCCATAACGCTCGAGTACCAAAGCGTGGTGAAGTTCGCAGCGAGCGGCTCGAATGGCTCAATGTCCAAGAAGGTCACACCTTCTGGCATCTCCAAAGAAGTAAATGTTATGAGGATCAGGAGCCAACTAAAGTGAAACTCATAGCCCTAATTCTAAGCTTCACGGCAATCCAATTCTAGCTAGTTGTCTAGGTACTTCACCCATTTCATCTGGAGTCCTTCTACACATTTCCCGGTGAGGTCAACAACGAATCCTGTGACCTCTGTAGGTATGTTATTTCTCACAAGATTTTCTGTGATCAACTGGAAGGACATGCGCACTACGCCATTCTAGATGGAAGCTACCTTGTAGCCTCATGTCCCCTTTTCTACATTTCCATATGTGTCTTTTATCCTCTGTGCCAATGCGTGATCTGTAGCCTTCCCTGGGTAGAAGTGTTGTGGGTCGGGTCCCTACATGCTCAATCTGGTGATCCTATGGATTAGCGTCGGATTGAATGTGATGCGTTGGTCTAGCCATAGATAACTTCCATGGTAACATGATAGTAGGATCTTAACACACACATTAACCTCTTGGTGCGTTCCAAACTGTCGAATCTTCATCACATTCAAGAGGGTGGATTGCGTGAGGTTCATAGTCCATGGCTGGGGGATTATTTTCGAGTTCTTCCCATTCATCCTGGTCAAATAATTGTAAGGAGAGAGCATGTTGTAGTTCTTGCGCCCCCTAGGTTGAATTCGCTAAATTTTAATGTCACGATCTTATCCTTCTGCGTTATAATTGTACGTATCCCCTTCGGAAGGTACGCAATAACCATGGTGTAATCAAAGTATCTTGAGACACTGTCACAACTCACTGCACAAGCCAAAGACGGGATGTAGTCGAGTAGGATGGTCAGGATTAACGTCACATTCACCAAGTCATCTCGATGCTTGGTTCTTTTCTCTACTGCAAATCAAGATGGTTTAGATCCATGAGCAGTCGATGGGGAAGCTTGCACTCCTCTCATCGACAAGTCTTGAATACCTTCAGACATTACTTTCTTAGCCATAAGGTCGATTATAACTTATTCAATGACTTTCTCTATGGTGTTGATCTCATCCAACATGCACGTTTATATTGGATAACTCAGGTGGATGAATGATTGCTCAAAGCAATAGAACATGTGTCGATCTCAATAAACACAGTGCGGTATCAATGAGTTGGCTAGAATAGAATTAACAAAAAAAAATTCGGTGCAACATTCGACTCAATAAGTAGACAACAGTGTAACGGATCTCTCCAACTGACAAGAGGCCTTCATCAATGCGGTTATGTTCATTGTGACACAGTCCCAATGGTTTGATGGTGAGATTCCTGGCCATAACTATAGTTCTAACCGTTTGGAGCATCGGGCTAATGGTTATAATGATTTCAATGGCTATATTGCTTTGTCATGGTGAAGTGCCAGGTTGTGTTGTTCTGATATCTCAACGAAGTTCCAGTTTTGCAAACCTTCCTTTTGCGAAGTCCCTTCTTGAACATTCTACAACTTTTCTATATTTTCTCTCTTCTTACTGAGATTTCTAGCCTTCTTCCCTATAATATTCTTCTCGGTATTCCTCTTTCCATTCTAATTCTTATCTCCTTTTACATAGTGTCTTCACACTATTGATGGTATTTCATAGGGTTCAAGGCCAATACTTCTTCCTTGTTTGGGGTAGGTGCTTTACTCTTCATTGAGTCTTGTTGTGTTCTTTCAAATTTGACATCCAAGTTTCTATCTTTGAACAACTTTGATCATTTCTCCCATTCTTCAATCAATTGCACTATCCTCCTAGTCATGAAATCTTTTAATTCTTGCTTCTTTTGTTCTAAGACTTCCTCTTATTTTCTTCGAGCCTGATCTTTCTCAATCTAGGTTTTTCCTAGTTCAATCTAGGTTTTTCCTAGTAACATAGCAAATGGGGTGCTTCTATCAATAAATTTAACAACCTCAAAATATTCCTCTGTCGAAGTTCCATGAGCTCTCATAGACATCTGGGTGAGTCTTTCACATAGGGTTATCATCTTTCCTCTAAATAATCCTATTCCTCCTAATGAAGGAATCATAGCAGGCTTTCCCAAAATTTCGCAAGTTCTTTTTGTCATGATATTCACCTGTGTTTCCTCATCCAGAACACAGTCAATGTCGAAGTCTCCTATTCTTGTTTCTATGCATTCTTTTCCTTTGAATATCTCTGATAAGTTGATATTTTTGTGATCATTTAGGGTCTCTTTCAGTTGTAGCAATACATTCTCTGATTCTTTTTGGGGTTCTTCCATGGTCTTAGTTTCTTGATCTTCCATAGGGTTTTCTTGTCTCATATTCATTCTTTCAACCTTAGAAATAATTCTAGGGAAATCCAAAACTTCATGATCCATAGCTTGACAACAAAGACAACTAGGTATTTTACCAGGGCATTCCTTAGCAAGATGTCCCGGTCTTCTGTAATTATAAAAAAGGGTTAATATTCTTTTTCTTTGAAATGATCCCCAACCTTTCTTATACTACGCACTAGGATCATAGTAGCTAACTTGCCAAAACTTATTTCTAGGGTCCTGCATCCATTTGTTAGTCCAAACATTCTTTTTATGCATAGGAATAACATATCTTTCATTATTTCTATCAGATATACTCATATCAAACCTTCTTTCATCTAGATGTGCCCTATTTTTCAATATAGGACAAAATTTATCAAACATACCTAGATTCATACTTTTGAAATAAAAATTTCCACTTATCTTACCTTTTTCAATCAAAATTTTTCATTGTTCTTACCTTTAACAAAGCACAAATATTTAAGGTCTTACCTCTTTTCTTTAGATCTGACTTTTCTTCTTAGCATAAAGATTCACAAATCAAGTAGACTACTGCTACGCATAGAGATTTCTTTTCTTCAGTGCCCAACAATCACAGTTTCAGGTCCCAACAATGGAACCATTTTTTGGCATAGGGGCAGACCTAGGGTTCAACGCTACAAGAGTGCACCAAGAAAACCCTAACTTCCGGCCCTTTCGGCAACACCTGTGAAGTAGATGATGTCTCACCTAAGGTAGAGGCAGGGGTGGTTGTAGGATTCCAGTGTCTGCAACCTTATCTAGGACACTGATCTGTGATTACAACACCTTAATGGAGCACTTAGCAGTTATAGTTCACAATATTCACTTCGCAGAGAAAACCCTAATTACAAAGCAACGTAGTATTCAACCAGATCTAACATATAGACGCACTTAGAATAAGGGAATAGATCAGATCCAACATTTATTCACATTACTAAGCACTAATATACTATATCAAATACATATAAACATGAATTACTACATTAATCATATGAACAATAAACAATCACAATGCAGAAAGAAACCATAACACAACATATACATGGTTCACCCCCAGCCTGGGGCTACGTCCACCAACTCTTCTTCTCTTTATTGTCTTCGGTCAATCATCTACATGTATAGAGCCACAAGATCATACTCCACATAGGATAGGAGATCTGTGCGCACTCCGCCAGATCCTCCTTCCCCGAGCTAGGTTACAAGACAAATCCTTTACACTGTCTCTTACAATCACTTGCACTTAGCTCCTCAAGTTATCAACACAATATGCACAAAGCATTCAAGACTATTCATGCTTAGCTCATTATCACTTAGTTCTAGTGTCTAGTAGCTACTTCTTACATCGCCTAGACATCTATTTATACATTACAAAATGGAACTAAACATGGGCAGAGCCCATGGGCCGAAATCCCCATACCTGTTACATAATCCCAAAGCCCAAAAATCCATGAAAAGGGGTCGAGATCCCGTGATCTCTACTTCGACTTGTGCTCCGCCTTCGATAGCCTATCAAAGTCCCAAAAGTAGGTCAAACATGACCAAGGATCCTCAAAACTTGGTCAAGGGCCAACATGTAGATTTGTTCCAAATCCCTTGAACAGTCCTTTCCAAAAATTTGAATTAAATTTTGGATCTCTGTCAGACACAATTGTCTTTGGAATTCCATGTAATCAAGCTATTTATTTCAAATAAATATCAGCTATGTTAGTTGCCTTGTGAGTAATATTTACTAGAATAAAATGGGTAGCTTTGGTAAGCATATCCACCACTACCATGATAGAATCATGTTGTTTGTTGGTTCTTGGTAGTTTAGTGATAAATTCCATTGTTACCACTTCCCACTTACACTCAAGAATGTGTAATGGTTTTATCAAACCAGCTATGTGTATATGCTTGGCCTTGACCTTTTGACATGAAAAACACTTGGAAATAAACTCAACAACTTCTTTCTTCATGTATGGCCAACAATATTGGCTCTTGACAACTGCAATAGTTTTCTGGTAACCTGAGTGTCCAACATAAGGTGCATTATGCATTTCTCCCAACATCATATCCTTCAATGCCTGAGAATTTTTCACATAGATTCTTCGTCTATATCTAAGAATCTCATCATCTTCTAGCTTATAGTATTCAACTTTCTATTGTAATTTGCCTTGCTGAAATTTTTCCTTTACCTCCATGAATTTCTTATCTGATTTGGAAGCTTCTATAATTATATCCTTTAAATCTGATTGGTACATTCTAATGGTTGTAGCATGCATCTCATGCACTCTCCTGCTGAGTGCATCAACCACTTTTTTTTCTTTACCTTTGATATGCTTTATGTTAAATTCATATTCATTGATGAAATCTAACCATCTTCTTTTTATGGCATTCAGATTTGGTTTTCCAAACAAGTATTTCATACCACTATGGTCTTCCTCAACTCAAATATTTTTCCCATGAGGTAGTTCCTACACATATTCTAGACATGCACTATGGCTACCAAATCCAAATCATGAGTTTCATATTGTCTTTCATGCTCCTTCAACTTCATCGATTCATAGCACATGACATACCCATTCCGACTAAGGACTCAACCAAGTCCTTTACATGCATCAATGCATACAATTAAGTCTTCGTTTGGATCAACAATCCTCACGATTGGAGAAATTGTTAATAAATGCTTCAAATGTTGGAAACTTCCTTCACAATTGTGTTTCCACTCAAAGTTCACACCTTTCTTCTGCAAATAAGTAATTGGGTGTGCAATCTTTGAGAACCCTTCAATGAATATTTTCATGTAACCTGCAAGGCCCATGAATGATATTACTTCTGATACATTCCTTGGTGTTGGCCATCCTTCAATGGCCTTTATCTTTTCAGGGTCTACTGATATTCCTTCCTCATAAATGATATGGCCCAAATAATGTATTGGCTTCTGGTAAAATGAGCACTTCCTGAATTTGGAATACAATTGATGCTACCTCAATACCTATAACACCATTCTCAAGTATTGTTCATTCTCTTCTTCAAACTTAGAATATATCAAAATATCATCCAAGAATACAATGGTGAACTTGTCCAAGTAATTCTTGAATATACCATTAATGAGACACATGAATACAACTGGTGCATTTGTTAACCCAAATGGCACCACTGTGAACTCATAATGGTCATAACTTGCTCTAAACGAAGTCTTGTTGATGTCTTCTTCTTTAATTCTTACCTAATGATAGCCTAAAATGAGATCAATCTTGGAGAGTATTTTTGCATCTTTCAACTGATCAAAGAGGTCATCTATTCTTGGCAAAGGATACCTGTTCTTCATAGTAACCTTGTTCAACTTCCTGAAATCAATACAAAGTCTCAAAGTTCCATCATTTTTCTTTACAAACAATATTGGGGCACACCAAGGTGACACACTTGGGCGTATATACCCCTTCTTCAAAATCTCTTCAAGTTGCATTTGTAATTCCTCCAGTTCAGGTGTACTCATCCTATAAGGAGTCTTAGATACTGGAGCTACTCCAAGCATTATATTGATGGAGAAATCCATATCCCCTTTAGGTGGAAATCCTAGTATTTCCTTAAATACATATTCAAACTCTTTCAGGACTGCACAATCCTCAATATTTGACACCTTATCTTTATGTGTTTATTCCATCTGCACAGAAAAAATTTGACATTATTTTTTGTAACTCTTCTTAAGCTGCAAGGTTGAAACTTCTCTTACAATTATTGCTTTGGGAATTCCTTGTACTATCCATCAGTTTCCTTCCTCATCCAAGCAAGTAAATTCTTTATTATAATAGTCCAGGATAGCATGGTGTTGGTCCAACCAATCCATACCAATTAGGAAGTCATATGAAACTAATGGTATAATTTTTAGATCTACACTAGTGTTTAGTCCAATCATGTTCATTGAACATGCCTTAACGATCTCATTAATTTTTTTATTTATCTCATGTAGCTAGCTGCACCATCCAAGGTTTTCCAATCTTGTTTCTTGGAAATTGAAACCATTCCATCATCTTAGGATCTAGATAACTATGACTAGCACCTGAATCAATTAAAATAGTGATGGGTCGGTTATTGATCTTACCTTCCACTTCAATCATATGTGACTGAAATTCAAATTGCATGTTGTCCAAGGCTGCATAAATATTAGGTACACTTTTGCCCATGTCCTGCATTGTTTCATCTTGTTTCTCATTGTGAACAGACCTCACTCTTTCACTCCTATGAGGGAAATATTTGTACATATGATCACCTTTACAAACCCAACATTGAATATGTGGTTTCCTTGGCCTTTGTCCCAATGTCTATGTCATTTTGGATTCTTTAGAAGTTGGTTGTTCAGGTAGTTATTTCTGAAGAATGGTGGCTTAGTCCCCTTTTTCCTATGTTCCATATTTCTTTTCTTCTTGTCTTCCCAAGCTTTCTAGTAAGATGTTTTCCCTTTTTTCTGATCATAAAGGTACTTATCCCTTCTTGTTTTTTCCTCCTTTGTTTTGGGATCATTATTGACACCCAAAAGAATAACGTAGGGTGCCTGCATTCAAAGTGGTTGCAATTCCTTATTATTTATGTATAATTAATAATATACTAGATAGGTGGGACCCCATGTGTGAATATGAAGGAATGATGACTCATTTTTCTTTCTCATGACTTGGTTGTGAAATGAATTCTATATTTTATTGTCTCTAAATCAATCTTTCCAACAAATTAGCAAACAACAGTTTTATGGGTGATGTGATTAAAAGAAGAATGGTATTGTTTTGATGGTCAACATGATTTTATTTTGTTGCACTCAGTTTGAATGGAGATCTAAACCCCAGGATTGAAGTCATATGCTAATGGTGTGGTGTTGCTTCGATTTCATGTTAAAAGGGTTGTGCACATTGTTTAAAGTTTGAAGTTTAAAGGTTGGGACATGGTCTCCCTAGCAAGTGTTGACATATATTACATTGGAGTTTTAAACGTTGGTGCATATGTAAAGTTTGAAAACATAGGAAAGTGGTGGTATATCCAAATTTCATTGAATTGTTATGGAATTAGTGGGTTATGTGTTGTATGGCTAGCTCACTCGTATTGGCTATGGTTGAAGGAGTAAGTGTGGATACGACATGCAATAATTTCACGTCGCTCTAAACTACCTTGAGGTTTGCCACCCTTGATATTTTTCATTTGGTCATTTTTGTTGGTTGTTGTTGCCTCTGTTTTGCTCAGTCGTGGAAGAAGTGTTTGGATTTTGTTGATTTTCCTTGGAATTTTTTCACCCATGTATGAGGGTTCTTGTTTCTCCATCCATGAATTCTTGCTCTGCTCATTAATTAAATCAAAAGTTGTCTCTTGCATTTGCTTATTGGTTCTGATTTTCCAAGGTTTATGGAATATGGGTCTTTTGACTATGTATTGGATGAAGTTGGTCTCTGTGGTATATGCAAAGAATTAAAATTTGAATGATGTGTGAATGTTTCTCATTGTTGATGTAATTGTGGTTTCTTTGTTTCTTTACTTGTGGGGAAGTATTTCGAGTCTCCCTCATCTCTAGATTTTTGTTGTTTCTTGCATTTCTGATACAAAATGGTGTCATTACTCATGACCTTTGGATTATACTTAGTCTCTACTTGTCAATTATTTATATGGATATCTTGGATATTTTGCTCGTTTCCTTCATAAAGGGTTTGTGAATAATATTGTGGAAACTTAAGGTGGTAATAAGACTGTTGAAATATTCTTTTGGCTAAACCCTCAAAGTGTTTTCCTGCTTTCTCTCCCATACCTCATTGTTGTAGATGAATGGTATCTTAAACCCTATATTTGAATAATTATGTAAGGGTGTCTAAC
>ML798548.1:0-19960 GCA_009831015.1 Picea engelmannii | reverse complement strand
TTCTTTAGTTAAGTCAAATTAACTTAGCTAATTAGTTTGAGACAAATAATTAACAATTATATATAAATAAGGGTCTTAATTAATAATAACTAAATAGGTGAGACCCCTTGTGACTCCCCATTATTTTATTTAATAATCATCAAACAATAAAATATGAAACTCAATCATTTGATCCCAAATATATCCTCCATGTAACTCATATTTTCAAAATTATAACCAAATATTTTAAACATCAACAAAATAAAATTTGATCATATCCAAAAAAAATATTATATCCATGCTCTCCCAAAAGGAATGCTTAAAAATGTGCTTGTTGTCACAAACTTTATCCAAGTAAAAATATTGTCTTCAACATATAAAATAACATTAAATCAAAATCCATATTGGCTATGAGATGAATTAGGCCTCTTCTCACTGCTGTCACCTTTTGATTTATCTATGGCATCCTTTGACTGGTTAGAACCTTGAGGTTGATTGAAACTAATAACATGATAACAAACATCCTTAAGATCAAGGCGAGAGGATACTGATTTAGAAGAGTCTTTGGATGAGCTAGAGTGAGTGACTATTTCTTTTCCCTTGTCCCGAATGGGCTCAGGGACATTTGTTTTTAATATTTTACTAGCATGTGATAACTTCACAAGTGAGGGGGAAGGATCATCTTGGGAAACTTTATTTTTTGGTGGTGGAGGGGGTAATGGAAATGATGCAGTGGGCCAACCGTGGTGGTGAACAAAAGGATGGTGGAAAATCTCTTTCCAACCATCATTGGTGGGCAGTTCTGGTCGCATCAACATATGAGGAGGGACTAGAATGCCACAAATATTTTGATGTTCTTGGAAGGGAGTTATTTTTGGTCAGGGTTGGAAGATTCATTGGCCTACTAACTAGAAGAAACCAACTTTAAAAGGATGGTTCAATTCTTTGGGGTCAACATAAAAATGTATAGAGAACTGAGGTCTTATGTGACCTCTCTACCAATTTCCCCTACCTCTGTTACCTCTACCATTACTACCCCTATTGAAAAATCTCATCATGTAGAAATATTCAATGAGTCATGAAAAATTCTTAATAATCCACACATGAAACTCCACTTAAATAAAATCAAGAGTTAGCTCTATTATTTACCACATAACACATGCAATTCATCCATGGAAATTCCATAAATCAATCGCTACATGAACAAGGAGTGGTAGGATCATGGGGAATATGAGGGGTTCATAGTGTGTGTAAAATGGTATAATGGAAGGGGAAATATACATGGATACTATTCAAACAATCGTAAAAATAATCAAACTATGTAGATAACCATCTCTCAAAACACCAATGATCAATTAACCTCCATCTCCATTTTATTTTTTTCATACAGACTTTTCCTTAAAAATGAGTAATAATAGAACAGGGAGTGTAAAAAGTGTAAGTGGGATAACGAGAGGAGTGTAATGTGCATACAATGGTATAATGTAAGGGAATCCAATGGTTACTATTCTATCATTATCCATAACAAAAAAAATAATTCCATCACCATAACAACCAAAATCCCAAACACTTTCCTGTTTCGAAATCAAAATCAAATACTCTATTTCAAAATTTCAAAACTGGTGCTCAAATCCACTAATGTTCACTTTGTATTTTGAAATTACATTTCACATAATTCATTTTATAAATTACTACCCAAGAAACATTCAACAATAATAACACAACTTGCGCACAATAGAGTCAAGAAGGCACAATATCCAAACAAACAATACTAACAGTCGAAGTATGGATAGACTGGGTCCAAATCATTACCATCAATATTCTTTTAACTACTACCGATTTTCTCGAACTCGACCCAAAAGGAACTGGGAATTCACAAAACAAAACTTTTGGAACTCACTTTTATTTATGTTTTCATAAATCATTCAACACATATATAATTCATCCACAGAGGTATTCTATCCATATAAAAATTGACCACCTCGAGCATGCTAACAAAAAAAGTCATATCTCTTAAACACCATTATTGCAATGCTTTCATCACCACAATACTGCCACATAACAAACTATCTTTTAAAAATAAGTGGACTTAATATTAACTCTTAAGTAACAAATTGAAAAAAAACTCATGACAAAGGAGATGCGAGCAATGCCTCTGTTAGATGTTGGGTTAGACACCCTTACATAATTATTCAAATATAGGGTTTAAGATACCATTCATCTACAACAATGAGGTATGGGAGAGAAAGCAGGAAAACACTTTGAGGGTTTAGCCAAAAGAATATTTCAACAGTCTTATTACCACCTTAAGTTTCCACAATATTATTCACAAACCCTTTATGAAGGAAACGAGCAAAATATCCAAGATATCCATATAAATAATTGACAAGTAGAGACTAAGTATAATCCAAAGGTCATGAGTAATGACACCATTTTGTATCAGAAATGCAAGAAACAACAAAAATCTAGAGATGAGGGAGACTCGAAATACTTCCCCACAAGTAAAGAAACAAAGAAACCACAATTACATCAACAATGAGAAACATTCACACATCATTCAAATTTTAATTCTTTGCATATACCACAGAGACCAACTTCATCCAATACATAGTCAAAAGACCCATATTCCATAAACCTTGGAAAATCAGAACCAATAAGCAAATGCAAGAGACAACTTTTGATTTAATTAATGAGCAGAGCAAGAATTCATGGATGGAGAAACAAGAACCCTCATACATGGGTGAAAAAATTCCAAGGAAAATCAACAAAATCCAAACACTTCTTCCACGACTGAGCAAAACAGAGGCAACAACAACCAACAAAAATGACCAAATGAAAAATATCAAGGGTGGCAAACCTCAAGGTAGTTTAGAGCGACGTGAAATTATTGCATGTCGTATCCACACTTACTCCTTCAACCATAGCCAATACGAGTGAGCTAGCCATACAACACATAACCCACTAATTCCATAACAATTCAATGAAATTTGGATATACCACCACTTTCCTATGTTTTCAAACTTTACATATGCACCAACGTTTAAAACTCCAATGTAATATATGTCAACACTTGCTAGGGAGACCATGTCCCAACCTTTAAACTTCAAACTTTAAACAATGTGCACAACCCTTTTAACATGAAATCGAAGCAACACCACACCATTAGCATATGACTTCAATCCTGGGGTTTAGATCTCCATTCAAACTGAGTGCAACAAAATAAAATCATGTTGACCATCAAAACAATACCATTCTTCTTTTAATCACATCACCCATAAAACTGTTGTTTGCTAATTTGTTGGAAAGATTGATTTAGAGACAATAAAATATAGAATTCATTTCACAACCAAGTCATGAGAAAGAAAAATGAGTCATCATTCCTTCATATTCACACATGGGGTCCCACCTATCTAGTATATTATTAATTATACATAAATAATAAGGAATTGCAACCACTTTGAATGCAGGCACCCTACGTTATTCTTTTGGGTGTCAATAATGATCCCAAAACAAAGGAGGAAAAAACAAGAAGGGATAAGTACCTTTATGATCAGAAAAAAGGGAAAACATCTTACTAGAAAGCTTGGGAAGACAAGAAGAAAAGAAATATGGAACATAGGAAAAAGGGGACTAAGCCACCATTCTTCAGAAATAACTACCTGAACAACCAACTTCTAAAGAATCCAAAATGACATAGACATTGGGACAAAGGCCAAGGAAACCACATATTCAATGTTGGGTTTGTAAAGGTGATCATATGTACAAATATTTCCCTCATAGGAGTGAAAGAGTGAGGTCTGTTCACAATGAGAAACAAGATGAAACAATGCAGGACATGGGCAAAAGTGTACCTAATATTTATGCAGCCTTGGACAACATGCAATTTGAATTTCAGTCACATATGATTGAAGTGGAAGGTAAGATCAATAACCGACCCATCACTATTTTAATTGATTCAGGTGCTAGTCATAGTTATCTAGATCCTAAGATGATGGAATGGTTTCAATTTCCAAGAAACAAGATTGGAAAACCTTGGATGGTGCAGCTAGCTACATGAGATAAATAAAAAAATTAATGAGATCGTTAAGGCATGTTCAATGAACATGATTGGACTAAACACTAGTGTAGATCTAAAAATTATACCATTAGTTTCATATGACTTCCTAATTGGTATGGATTGGTTGGACCAACACCATGCTATCCTGGACTATTATAATAAAGAATTTACTTGCTTGGATGAGGAAGGAAACTGATGGATAGTACAAGGAATTCCCAAAGCAATAATTGTAAGAGAAGTTTCAACCTTGCAGCTTAAGAAGAGTTACAAAAAATAATGTCAAATTTTTTCTGTGCAGATGGAATAAACACATAAAGATAAGGTGTCAAATATTGAGGATTGTGCAGTCCTGAAAGAGTTTGAATATGTATTTAAGGAAATACTAGGATTTCCACCTAAAGGGGATATGGATTTCTCCATCAATATAATGCTTGGAGTAGCTCCAGTATCTAAGACTCCTTATAGGATGAGTACACCTGAACTGGAGGAATTACAAATGCAACTTGAAGAGATTTTGAAGAAGGGGTATATACGCCCAAGTGTGTCACCTTGGTGTGCCCCAATATTGTTTGTAAAGAAAAATGATGGAACTTTGAGACTTTGTATTGATTTCAGGAAGTTGAACAAGGTTACTATGAAGAACAGGTATCCTTTGCCAAGAATAGATGACCTCTTTGATCAGTTGAAAGATGCAAAAATACTCTCCAAGATTGATCTCATTTTAGGCTATCATTAGGTAAGAATTAAAGAAGAAGACATCAACAAGACTTCGTTTAGAGCAAGTTATGACCATTATGAGTTCACAGTGGTGCCATTTGGGTTAACAAATGCACCAGTTGTATTCATGTGTCTCATTAATGGTATATTCAAGAATTACTTGGACAAGTTCACCATTGTATTCTTGGATGATATTTTGATATATTCTAAGTTTGAAGAAGAGAATGAACAATACTTGAGAATGGTGTTATAGGTATTGAGGTAGCATCAATTGTATTCCAAATTCAGGAAGTGCTCATTTTACCAGAAGCCAATACATTATTTGGGCCATATCATTTATGAGGAAGGAATATCAGTAGACCCTGAAAAGATAAAGGCCATTGAAGGATGGCCAACACCAAGGAATGTATCAGAAGTAATATCATTCATGGGCCTTGCAGGTTACATGAAAATATTCATTGAAGGGTTCTCAAAGATTGCACACCCAATTACTTATTTGCAGAAGAAAGGTGTGAACTTTGAGTGGAAACACAATTGTGAAGGAAGTTTCCAACATTTGAAGCATTTATTAACAATTTCTCCAATCGTGAGGATTGTTGATCCAAACGAAGACTTAATTGTATGCATTGATGCATGTAAAGGACTTGGTTGAGTCCTTAGTCGGAATGGGTATGTCATGTGCTATGAATCGATGAAGTTGAAGGAGCATGAAAGACAATATGAAACTCATGATTTGGATTTGGTAGCCATAGTGCATGTCTAGAATATGTGTAGGAACTACCTCATGGGAAAAATATTTGAGTTGAGGAAGACCATAGTGGTATGAAATACTTGTTTGGAAAACCAAATCTGAATGCCATAAAAAGAAGATGGTTAGATTTCATCAATGAATATGAATTTAACATAAAGCATATCAAAGGTAAAGAAAAAAAAGTGGTTGATGCACTCAGCAGGAGAGTGCATGAGATGCATGCTACAACCATTAGAATGTACCAATCAGATTTAAAGGATATAATTATAGAAGCTTCCAAATCAGATAAGAAATTCATGGAGGTAAAGGAAAAATTTCAGCAAGGCAAATTACAATAGAAAGTTGAATACTATAAGCTAGAAGATGATGAGATTCTTAGATATAGACGAAGAATCTATGTGAAAAATTCTCAGGCATTGAAGGATATGATGTTGGGAGAAATGCATAATGCACCTTATGTTGGACACTCAGGTTACCAGAAAACTATTGCAGTTGTCAAGAGCCAATATTGTTGGCCATACATGAAGAAAGAAGTTGTTGAGTTTATTTCCAAGTGTTTTTCATGTCAAAAGGTCAAGGCCAAGCATATACACATAGCTGGTTTGATAAAACCATTACACATTCTTGAGTGTAAGTGGGAAGTGGTAACAATGGAATTTATCACTAAACTACCAAGAACCAACAAACAACATGATTCTATCATGGTAGTGGTGGATATGCTTACCAAAGCTACCCATTTTATTCTAGTAAATATTACTCACAAGGCAACTAACATAGCTGATATTTATTTGAAATAAATAGCTTGATTACATGGAATTCCAAAGACAATTGTGTCTGACAGAGATCCAAAATTTAATTCAAATTTTTGGAAAGGACTGTTCAAGGGATTTGGAACAAATCTACATGTTGGCCCTTGACCAAGTTTTGAGGATCCTTGGTCATGTTTGACCTACTTTTGGGACTTTGATAGGCTATCGAAGGCGGAGCACAAGTCGAAGTAGAGATCACGGGATCTCGACCCCTTTTCATGGATTTTTGGGCTTTGGGATTATGTAACAGGTATGGGGATTTCGGCCCATGGGCTCTGCCCATGTTTAGTTCCATTTTGTAATGTATAAATAGATGTCTAGGCGATGTAAGAAGTAGCTACTAGACACTAGAACTAAGTGATAATGAGCTAAGCATGAATAGTCTTGAATGCTTTGTGCATATTGTGTTGATAACTTGAGGAGCTAAGTGCAAGTGATTGTAAGAGACAGTGTAAAGGATTTGTCTTGTAACCTAGCTCGGGGAAGGAGGATCTGGCGGAGTGCGCACAGATCTCCTATCCTATGTGGAGTATGATCTTGTGGCTCTATACATGTAGATGATTGACCGAAGACAATAAAGAGAAGAAGAGTTGGTGGACGTAGCCCCAGGCTGGGGGTGAACCATGTATATGTTGTGTTATGGTTTCTTTCTGCATTGTGATTGTTTATTGTTCATATGATTAATGTAGTAATTCATGTTTATATGTATTTGATATAGTATATTAGTGCTTAGTAATGTGAATAAATGTTGGATCTGATCTATTCCCTTATTCTAAGTGCGTCTATATGTTAGATCTGGTTGAATACTACGTTGCTTTGTAATTAGGGTTTTCTCTGCGAAGTGAATATTGTGAACTATAACTGCTAAGTGCTCCATTAAGGTGTTGTAATCACAGATCAGTGTCCTAGATAAGGTTGCAGACACTGGAATCCTACAACCACCCCTGCCTCTACCTTAGGTGAGACATCATCTACTTCACAGGTGTTGCCGAAAGGGCCGGAAGTTAGGGTTTTCTTGGTGCACTCTTGTAGCGTTGAACCCTAGGTCTGCCCCTATGCCAAAAAATGGTTCCATTGTTGGGACCTGAAACTGTGATTGTTGGGCACTGAAGAAAAGAAATCTCTATGCGTAGCAGTAGTCTACTTGATTTGTGAATCTTTATGCTAAGAAGAAAAGTCAGATCTAAAGAAAAGAGGTAAGACCTTAAATATTTGTGCTTTGTTAAAGGTAAGAACAATGAAAAATTTTGATTGAAAAAGGTAAGATAAGTGGAAATTTTTATTTCAAAAGTATGAATCTAGGTATGTTTGATAAATTTTGTCCTATATTGAAAAATAGGGCACATCTAGATGAAAGAAGGTTTGATATGAGTATATCTGATAGAAATAATGAAAGATATGTTATTCCTATGCATAAAAAGAATGTTTGGACTAACAAATGGATGCAGGACCCTAGAAATAAGTTTTGGCAAGTTAGCTACTATGATCCTAGTGCGTAGTATAAGAAAGGTTGGGGATCATTTCAAAGAAAAAGAATATTAACCCTTTTTTATAATTACAGAAGACCGGGACATCTTGCTAAGGAATGCCCTGGTAAAATACCTAGTTGTCTTTGTTGTCAAGCTATGGATCATGAAGTTTTGGATTTCCCTAGAATTATTTCTAAGGTTGAAAGAATGAATATGAGACAAGAAAACCCTATGGAAGATCAAGAAACTAAGACCATGGAAGAACCCCAAAAAGAATCAGAGAATGTATTGCTACAACTGAAAGAGACCCTAAATGATCACAAAAATATCAACTTATCAGAGATATTCAAAGGAAAAGAATGCATAGAAACAAGAATAGGAGACTTCGACATTGACTGTGTTCTGGATGAGGAAACACAGGTGAATATCATGACAAAAAGAACTTGCGAAATTTTGGGAAAGCCTGCTATGATTCCTTCATTAGGAGGAATAGGATTATTTAGAGGAAAGATGATAACCCTATGTGAAAGACTCACCCAGATGTCTATGAGAGCTCATGGAACTTCGACAGAGGAATATTTTGAGGTTGTTAAATTTATTGATAGAAGCACCCCATTTGCTATGTTACTAGGAAAAACCTAGATTGAACTAGGAAAAACCTAGATTGAGAAAGATCAGGCTCGAAGAAAATAAGAGGAAGTCTTAGAACAAAAGAAGCAAGAATTAAAAGATTTCATGACTAGGAGGATAGTGCAATTGATTGAAGAATGGGAGAAATGATCAAAGTTGTTCAAAGATAGAAACTTGGATGTCAAATTTGAAAGAACACAACAAGACTCAATGAAGAGTAAAGCACCTACCCCAAACAAGGAAGAAGTATTGGCCTTGAACCCTATGAAATACCATCAATAGTGTGAAGACACTATGTAAAAGGAGATAAGAATTAGAATGGAAAGAGGAATACCGAGAAGAATATTATAGGGAAGAAGGCTAGAAATCTCAGTAAGAAGAGAGAAAATATAGAAAAGTTGTAGAATGTTCAAGAAGGGACTTCGCAAAAGGAAGGTTTGCAAAACTGGAACTTCGTTGAGATATCAGAACAACACAACCTGGCACTTCACCATGACAAAGCAATATAGCCATTGAAATCATTATAACCATTAGCCCGATGCTCCAAACGGTTAGAACTATAGTTATGGCCAGGAATCTCACCATCAAACCATTGGGACTGTGTCACAATGAACATAACCGCATTGATGAAGGCCTCTTGTCAGTTGGAGAGATCCGTTACACTGTTGTCTACTTATTGAGTCGAATGTTGCACCGAATTTTTTTTTGTTAATTCTATTCTAGCCAACTCATTGATACCGCACTGTGTTTATTGAGATCGACACATGTTCTATTGCTTTGAGCAATCATTCATCCACCTGAGTTATCCAATATAAACGTGCATGTTGGATGAGATCAACACCATAGAGAAAGTCATTGAATAAGTTATAATCGACCTTATGGCTAAGAAAGTAATGTCTGAAGGTATTCAAGACTTGTCGATGAGAGGAGTGCAAGCTTCCCCATCGACTGCTCATGGATCTAAACCATCTTGATTTGCAGTAGAGAAAAGAACCAAGCATCGAGATGACTTGGTGAATGTGACGTTAATCCTGACCATCCTACTCGACTACATCCCGTCTTTGGCTTGTGCAGTGAGTTGTGACAGTGTCTCAAGATACTTTGATTACACCATGGTTATTGCGTACCTTCCGAAGGGGATACGTACAATTATAACGCAGAAGGATAAGATCGTGACATTAAAATTTAGCGAATTCAACCTAGGGGGCGCAAGAACTACAACATGCTCTCTCCTTACAATTATTTGACCAGGATGAATGGGAAGAACTCGAAAATAATCCCCCAGCCATGGACTATGAACCTCACGCAATCCACCCTCTTGAATGTGATGAAGATTCGACAGTTTGGAACGCACCAAGAGGTTAATGTGTGTGTTAAGATCCTACTATCATGTTACCATGGAAGTTATCTATGGCTAGACCAACGCATCACATTCAATCCGACGCTAATCCATAGGATCACCAGATTGAGCATGTAGGGACCCGACCCACAACACTTCTACCCAGGGAAGGCTACAGATCACGCATTGGCACAGAGGATAAAAGACACATATGGAAATGTAGAAAAGGGGACATGAGGCTACAAGGTAGCTTCCATCTAGAATGGCGTAGTGCGCATGTCCTTCCAGTTGATCACAGAAAATCTTGTGAGAAATAACATACCTACAGAGGTCACAGGATTCGTTGTTGACCTCACCGGGAAATGTGTAGAAGGACTCCAGATGAAATGGGTGAAGTACCTAGACAACTAGCTAGAATTGGATTGCCGTGAAGCTTAGAATTAGGGCTATGAGTTTCACTTTAGTTGGCTCCTGATCCTCATAACATTTACTTCTTTGGAGATGCCAGAAGGTGTGACCTTCTTGGACATTGAGCCATTCGAGCCGCTCGCTGCGAACTTCACCACGCTTTGGTACTCGAGCGTTATGGGAAAATAGTGGCAATTGAATGTAGTATTCCACAGGTACTATATCCATTTGAATAGGGCTATCAGGGATATCCTTTGCATGATTTCGAACACCCTGCACTGGTACAGACCTCTCATGAAGTTCCATGCATATCAACACTTCATTTATATCACTGCATGCGTAGACAAGCATAAAGAAGAGCTTTAGTGATACTATAAGCTCACAAAGGAGGACCTCAATGAGGTAACTAAGGAATGGTGAGAAGACCTCCTTATCCCTGCTGACCTGGTAGAAATTTCTAATTCTGAACTAATTGGAATCTCAGAGGCCACTCACAAAGAACACGACACAGCTGGAACCAACAGAAGGAAGAAGACTGAAGAAGTACAAAACCTGAGTAGTGCATTAGATGCAACTGCTTCAGTATCACCTGGATGAGGAGGTGATGATGAAGTATATAGAGAAGAGACCAATGGAAAAGAAGATCAGCATAAGCAAGATGAAGTAACACTGCCTAGGGATCCTGTTGATGAGGCTGATCACTCGAATAAAAGAAAGGTTTCCCCCACGAAACCTACCTCATGAAAGAATTCAAGAGCGAGAAAAACCACGATGCAAACCATGCTCACAGTCAATGACTTCGAATTCATCATCACAGCTATACCAGATGCCTCACAAGACATCTTGCAGAAACATGAAGCCAAGAAAGAGGAGGTGTACAACATAATTGAGGTTGAACTCAGAGGGGTATAGTAGGCCCTTCAATCCAACTGCGCAATATCCACTACAGCCCCACCATCAGAAGCACTAGAGTTGGGAGATAAGCCTACCCAAATGTGTAGATGATGCGACCAAAGCTCACCTTCATCACACACAAGAAGAAACAGAATAGGCCACATAGGCCCTAAAGCAAGTGCAAAAAGTAGTCATAGAGAAACGCTGAGTTGCGCAGCAGGAGAAGGTTTCTATCCAAACAAAGTTTGAAGAGGAGAAAGCACAAATCTAGAAAGAGAAAGAGTAGTTGCTCGCAGAGTAGCTCAGATTCAAAGAATCGGTCAGTAGAGCACTTCGCTTTGTGACAGTCTTAGAGAAGAAAGAGAAAGAACTAGTAGAGCATCAAGTAGCACAGCTTGCGGAAGCTATCCAACAACTTCAACAAATAATTGCATATCTGGAGCTACGAACAATGCCCAACACTCCGCAGGATGTACGAGATCAAAGAGAAGCTACTTCCTGGAGCGCAGTTGATATAATCAAGGCCCTCTCCATGGAATGTAAACTACTAAGTGATCGTAGTACCCATACTTATGAGCGACTCACTAAGGATCCTGAATTGAAGGCACTGGAGTCACAACTCCAGGAGGCAAAGAAACAAGAAGAAACAATACAGGCATAGTTGAATCCCCTTTCAACAGTTGAGAGGATGAAGTGATCCCAAGAACAGGTCCACACCATTGAGAGAAAAGTCATGGAAGTGACTCAGAGGCTCCAACCAGTCCAGGATGAGCCTTGCCAACTATTCGCAGAGATTGAAGGTCGAGGAGAAGAACTGGAACAAGTCATCAATGCAACTGAGAAATTCTTAGAGGGACCTATCAATGAAGAAGTTATCCAAGAGTTCACTGAGAAGGAGGCCTTGGCGGAACAACAGGTCAAAGCAGCTCGAGCCAAGCTTGAGGATTTTGAAGCAGAGATACCCAGATCAGAGTGACTCGGGACGAGTCACAAGTGAGTGTTCATGGGTTTTTGACCCTTGACCAATTTTTGAGGATCCTTGGTCATGTTTGACCTACTTTTGGGACTTTGACAGGCTGTCGAAGGTGGAGCACAAGTAAAAGAGGATATTGCGGGATCTCAGCCCCTTTTCAGGGATTTTTGGGCTTTGGGCTTATGTAACAGGTATGGGGATGTCGTACCATGGGATCTACCCATGTTTAGGCCCATTTTGTAATGTATAAATAGATGTCTAGGCGATGTAAGAAGTAGATACTAGACACTAGATCTAAGTGCTAATTAGCTAAGTGCAAATAGTATTGAATTCTTTGTGCATATTGTGTTGAGAACTTGTGGAGCTAAGTGCAAGTGATTGTAAGAGACTGTGTAAAGGCTTTGTGCCGTGACCTAGCTCGGGGAAGGAGGATCCGACAGAGTGCATGTAGATCTCCTTTCCTATGTGGAGTAGGATCTTGTGGCTCTGTGCATGTAGATGATTGACCGAAGACAATAAATAGAAGAAGATTTGGTAGACATAGCCCCAGGTTGGGGGTGAACCGCATATATGTTGCGCTATGGTTGCTTTGTGAATTTTGACTATTTATTGTTCATATGATTAATATAGTAATGTATGTTTAGATGCATTTGATATAGTAGCTTAGTTCTTAGTAATTTGAATAAATGTTGGATATGATATATTCCCTTATGCTAAGTGCATCTATATGTTATATTTGGTTGAATAATGTGATGCTCTGTAATTATGGTTTTCTCCGCGAAGTGAATACTATGAACTATAACTGCTAAGTGCTCTGCTAAGGTGTTGTAATCACAAATTGGTGTCCCAGCTAAGGTTATAGACACTGGAGTCCTGCAACCACCCTTGCCTCTACCTTGGTTGAGACTTCATCTGCTTCGCAGGTGTTGTCGAAAGGGCTAGTAGTTAGGGTTTTTCTAGTGCGCTCTTGTAGTGTTAAACCATGGGTCTGCCCTTGTGCCAACACTACATTTTAGCACAACTTATCATCCAAAGTATGATGGGCATACAAAAAGTGTGAATCATGTAATATAATATATTCTAAGGATGTATGTCATGGATAAACCATCCAAATGGGAGGATTATCTACACTTGGTAGAGTTTTCTTACAACAATGGGTACCAAGCATCCCTAAATATGAGCCCATTTGAGGCACTCTATGGTATAAAATTCAACACACCGGTCGGTTGGGACAAATCAACAAACCGCACAGTAGTTGGGCCATAACTACTAAGGGAAATGGAAGAACAAATGATGAAGATAAAGTGTAATTTAAAGGCTTCACAAGACAAGAAGAAACATTGTGCTAATAAAGGAAGAACTCATATGGAATTCAATGTGGGTGATCATGTGTTTTTTAAAGTAAAGGCCAACATAAGTTCCCTTAAGTTGGGAAATTGTTCAAAGCTCGTAGTGCGGTTTTGTGGGCCATTTGAAATCCTGGAAAGGATTGGGCCTATGGCTTACATGCTTTCCTTTCCTGCATCAATGCATATTCATAATCTATTCAATGTATCCTTACTTAAAATATATGTACCTAATACTAATCATGTCATTGATTTGAATGTGATTCAGGTGGAGCAAAAAGGCGATCAAGGATAATTTTAAGGATGGAAATTTATTTTAAAATGTATAAACCTTGGAAAATCTTACTAGTCTTTAGTATGCCAAGTATACATTGTTTCATGATATTTTTGTAAAAATATTCAAATTTATAAGAATTTATATAGTTTGTATAGAATTTTGGATATTTTTAAGATAAAATAATTTTATCCTATAGAATTTGGGTGAATCATTTTTTAGAATGGTGAATCTTTTTTGGGGAAAAGCATGGAAAATTATCCCATGGGAGAAATTTAGCCCCTAAAATTTTCCCTGAAGGAAGTTTTCAAGTGCATCCGATGTGCATATTGGATCAGAAGATCAAGCAGCTCTGGAATCGAGCCATAGAGCTAGTAAAGGTCCAATACACCTGGTATGACCTTGAGGATGCAACTTGGGAGCATGAGGATGGTATGCAGGCAGAATGCTCGCATCTTTTTGAATATTTTTGAAATTTTGATTGTAAATGTGTATATACTGCAGTGAGGGCAGTGCATAAATAAAGGGGAGGGGATTGTAATACCCCTTGGATGAACCCCAAGTGTACATATGAATGTAACTTTCATTTACATATAATATGATGAGACGATAGTATAAGAACTTTAGTTTGGTTATGCGCGCATTAAGTTAGTGTGTGTAAATATCACATTAAAAGAGTACGCACAGTTTAAAAAGGATTATAGAGAACATTTTAATGTATATAGTGCACACCTGTGCAAATGCGTAGGATTGGGCACTAAAAGTGAAACAACTTAATGTATGCAACGTGCACAAGTATAAGTGTGAAAGGATGGTGCACTGAAGGAAAAAGGCTTGCAACCCTGATTCAATGTGCATTGGTTAGTGCACAGATTTTGAAGGCCATAGAATCCTTTTGTATCTACAATATGTTGTAATGTGCACCTATCTAAGGGAGCGAGGGTGGTGCACTAAAGAAAGAGTGTGTGCAACCTAGAAGTTTCACACACATTGGTTTTAGTGCACGATTTGTGTATTTTGAGGCTAGTGAGCCTGGATGAAAAAGATGATTACTTTTGTACTAAGTTTGTAAATGTAATCACATACAATATAATGAAAATACATCCCTTCGATGGACTGACCAAGTAAAAGAGAATGGGGAGATTAAACTCCACTATCTGAGGTTAAGGGGGCTGGGTTAAAGGGGCTTAAACCCAAAAAGAAATATTATATTAATATTTCTTTAAAAGCATAAAATGAGGAATATTATATTAATATTCCTTAAAAGGTGTAAATTAAGGATAGATTATTGTATTCTAAGTACTAAGGAGGGGACAAGTGGCTAAGAAAATTTCTCAACATGAAAAGTGATAAGTTGGGAACATGTTGTGGACTGAAGGCAGTTCTCAACGTGACAAATGTCAAGTTGGGAACATGCAGTCAAATAATTGGACTTAGTCCATTATGGTATATTTTTATATTTCATCATTCTATCATCACGAGGGATGATCTACAACAGACTGTTCTTTCATATAAATGAACTGTGAGCTGAACCCAACTATTGTTTTCATTGACCCAACTGTTACTAGGATGAGTAACTCTATTGATTACTGCCGCAGATACTTTTACATGACTTAGCTTGAAGAGATAGACTGAAGAGGTGGGTTTTCAGGCCCGTGGGTTATTAAACTGAAGAGGAGGGTTGTCGCGCTTGTGGGTTATTGGACCGAAGAGGTGGGTTTTCAGGCCCATGAGACTTTTCATTCTCTCCAGGTGAGAGAATTGTTGGGAATTATTTCCCAAAGTGACAAAATGCAGCGACAGGGCTCTGATACTTCATGTTCATCATGTTGTTGAAGCCTTAGAAGGGAAGTGGGGCAGTTGAAGGACTATTTACTAGAGAAGGGGCACACTTCCTAGGGTGGTGTTAGCACTGAGAGTCACACTTAGACCGATGTAAGTGAATGCCCAATACCCATCAGAATATAAATGTATTAAATGGTTGAGTAGGTGGATCAACAAGACTGGGAAAGAAAGGGAGAGGGCAATCAATTGTCTATAAATACATTCCATTGGGCGAGTCACAACATCCTATAGATCAAAGGAATCAAACTGTATATCAGAAAAAATGGATATATAATGATGAGTAGAATCATGGTGAATATGAAAAAAGGAATAACATACATTGTACAAAGATCCTTTTTTCAAACAGATAAATATTGTTTTGACAATAAACAATGATTATATGGGCAAGCTACAACAGATCCTCTATTGTTCCTGAATCCATCCATCAATGGAATCTATTATCCTCAAAACTTGCAATATTTTCAAGAAAGAAGATAACAAAGAAATGGAAAAACAAATAAGACAATATGATAATAGCTCTCATGAATCTTTAATGGCATAAAATGTCATTACAAACAGGCCCCCGGGCTCACAAATGAGCAATTAAAACTGCTCCTCCATATCTCTCCTCTCTTGGCTCATGAATCCAACCCTTTTCTCATAAAAAACCCTTTCATTTATAGTGAATAATTTCTATATACCCTAAGGACTTATAGACCAAAGAGTTACATAGGATCCTTCTTCATTTTGGAGTCTTGTTACAAAAGATTCCAACAAAATCCTATTTTGGGGGGATTTTGTCTATACTGATAAATGACTTTTGAAACAGGTCATTATGATTGATATAGAGATGAAACACATGTACCTAATGTCCAAATAACTAATATGAGACCATTCTAACCTTTCTTGACAGTTGGAAACCTCCAAACAAGGCGTGAATATCCAACAACTATGCAAAATAGAGAGTTTGCAGCGCATTGGTGTTTTAATTATATCTCTCGAATTCCAAAGTGAGTCAAGCTGAAATTTTGTCAGAAAGTCAATGAAATTATCATTCTCCTCCAAAAAAAAATTCAAAAAAACCCACATAACCATTTTGGAGTTATGATCAAATATTTAGAAACAGCTGCTACATGAAATGAGTTCGCAGTGCCCATGTCTGCTAGTTCGCAGTGCCAAAAGGAAAAAACATCCAAAACCACTTTCTCGACCTTCAAACCTCCAAATCTCCTCTTTAACCAGTTCAAAACACCAGTTTGCAGTGCTTGTCAAACATAGCTCACACACTTGAATGGATTGATAGTGACAAAGAGGAGGCTTTGATTACAACTTGGATGTATGACATGTCAAGGAAATTATGTATAAACCAATGGTGTGAATCATGAGGGTTTGAATATCCTTGTTATGATGTTTAATGTAATGACATTAAGACTCTACCAAGTTTGAACAAACTTCATTTATTTTTTGAACTAAACCAAAGCTTTGACCACCACCCTAACACTTAAAACCTATGACCTATAAACCTTATGACTAAAAAAAAAACAAAGTAAATTTTTTGACCCCTACAATCTTATGTGTTAACATCTAGCTCCATAGTGGATGGCATGCCCCCTGTGAGATTCCAAGAACATGCATTTCCAGTGCTTTATCCATTGGGCTAGGAGTCATTATAGTTGATCTACTTCAAACCAAATGCTCGAGAATCGAGCTTTATTCATCTTACTCCTACTCTAACCATTTGAACTATTCTTTGTTTAAGTAAAGTCATGCTTCCAATGAATCCATACAAGAAAATTATTAACTGGTGAAAAATTTTATCTGGATCGGACAAATGAAGGAACCCATGGCATACATAAGTGTAGTTTGAAAATATAGCAGAACTAACATTCACTTGACAAGAATGATTTGACATCTATGATGCTCAAAAACTCTAGATAATCAACAATAGGGTCATGAAATCCATAAATCAATACTTCTTCTTGATATCATTCCAAATGGAAATTGAATTGCTTCTGCACATGCCCAGTTTTATTACTACTTCCAATCTCCTCTATCTGCAAAACAAAAGGTCGTTGTGGGCTTCCTTCACTAATTTCAATGTTGATCATAGATTGTTCAATATTTTCTACAGATCCAGGTTTAGGAATGATGAAAGAAAGATTGCTGATATATGGTAATAGCTGCTGGAGAAAGTTATTCGACCAATTATGATCATATAATCGTTCCTTATATCCTTCATTGTATTCTTGTGGCTTAGATTCAAAACTGTCACATGTTGATATATCGATCTGCTCATTATCATTTGAATACTCAAAGGAAGCAATTTGATTTTCATGACAAATTGAAATAATAGATACATTTGATATAATGTCAAAAGTATCTACATCCTGGCTATCAATTTGAAGATCATCATCCTCTTGATCATTATGAAAAGTGTCTTCTACTACAACATATTCTTTATGACGATTTGATCGTTTAATCAGCAAATCAAATTCATAAAAACATTATTTATAAACGAAATCATCTGCAAATTTCTCTTTGCAAAGGAAACAAAATGCAGCATGAAAATGTCTTAGTGAAGTAATACAAGCAACCGGGAGTGATCTACACCAATCACAAGTTGCTCCATATAAAGAGTATGTAAACAATTTTATGAGGACATCTTCACGTATAACTTTCATATTAATTACGTGCTCGTGAAAATCTAGTAAAAATTCAACTGACATTTCCCACTTTCCCCCTCTAAACCTAGGAAGGCAGCCTTCCCATTCACTTCTTTCAAGCACGGGGTTTGGAAAACCAAATATATTTGAGAAATCACAAAATTCATACCTATGAGCAAGAATATTTTCCATTTCAAACTAGTGGAGTCACCCATAGATTCATCTATGATGAATTTAGAGTCACCAGGTAGAATATTGCATTCAATCTTCTGTCCTACTCCTGTCTACCATCAAGAGCTTGAACTAATTGTTGTCATTCTCCCAGGGAATATTTCTTCACTTTCATCCCTGACAATGGTGCCAAAAATGTTAGCACTAAGAGTCACACTTAGAATGATGTAAGTGCAATCCCAATACCCATTAGAATATAAATGGATTAAATGGTTGAGTAGATGGATCAACAATACTGGGAAAGAAAGGGAGAGGGAAAAAAATTGTCTATAGAGGCATTCCATTGGGCAAGGAGTCACAACATCCTACTTATCAAAGTCAATCAAACTGCATATAAAAAACATGGATAAATACTGATGAGTAGAAGCATGGTGAATATGAAAAAAAGGAAGAACATCCATTGTAAAAATATCCTTTTTGCAAAAAGATAAATATTTCTTTGACAATAAACAATGATTAAATGGGAAATCTACAACAGATCCGATGATGTTCATGAATCCATCCATCAATGGAAATTATGATCCTCAAAACCTGTAATATTTTCAAGCAAGAAGATAACAAATAAATGGAAAAACAAAGAATACAATATGATAACAGATGTCATGAATCTTTAATGGCAGACAATGTCATTACAAACAGGCCCTCGGGCTTACAAATGAGCAACTAAAACTGCTCCTCCACTTCTCTCATCTCTTGGCTCATGAATCCAACCCTCTTCTCATCAAAAACCCTTTCATTTATAGTGAATAATATATATACACACAAAGGAGGTCTAAACCAAGGAGTTACATATGATCCTCCTCCATTTAGGAGTCCTGTTACAAAAGATTCCAACAAAAGCCTAACAAATTCCTATTTTGGGGGGATTTTGTCTATACTGATAAATGCATTTTGAAACAGGTCATTCTGATTGATCTGTAGATGGAACACATGTCCCTCATGTCCAAATAACTCCTAGGAGACCATTCAAACTTTACTTGATAGGTGGAACCCTCCAAACAAGGTGAATATCCAACAACTATGCAAAACAAAGAGTTTGCGGTGCTAGTTTGAAGCGCACTGGTGTTTTAATTATATCTCTCGAATAGCAAACTGGGTTAGGATGAATTTTTATTAGCAATTCAATGCCATTATCATGCTCCTCCACAAAACATTTAATAAAAACCAACATCATTGTTTTGGAGTTATGATCAAATCTTTAAAATCTGCTGCTACAGGAAATGAGTTCACAACACCCCTGTCTACCAGTTCACAGTGCCAAAAGGAAAAAACATCCAAAACCACTTTCTTGACCTTCAAACAATATGAAAAATCTCATGGAGTACTTGGTGGTCCTAATTTTTATGCTCATATATTTGAAATTTCCTGAGGGTGTCTGCAAGTAGTTGAATCTCCAACTCTCCTCTTTAATTAGTTCGCAGTGCCTGTCAAACATATCTCGCACACTTGAATGGATTGATAGTGACAAAGGGGAGAATTTTATTACAACTTGGATTTATGACATGTCAAGGAAATTATTTATAAACCAATGGTGTTACTCATGAGGGTTTGAATAGCCTTGTCATGATGTTTAATGAAATGACCTTAAGACTCTAC
>ML798547.1:369000-384513 GCA_009831015.1 Picea engelmannii | reverse complement strand
GGCACCGCTATATCATCGTAGTTGTCGACTACTTCACTAAGTGGGTCGAAGCTATGCCAACATTTAAAGATGATGGAGAGAGATTGTCACTGACCATGGCAGTCACTTTCAGAACCAAATGATGTCCGAATTAACATCAAAGCTTGGTTTTAGCAAGAACATTCCTCACCTTACTACCCCCAAGCCAATGGGCAGGTGGAAGCTGTAAACAAAACTCTTAAGACTATTCTACAACGAACTATCAACTCAGCCAAGTCAAATTGGCATTTGATGTTATACTCGGCATTATGGGCTTACCGAACATCTGTTAAGACTACAACCGGTTTCTCACCTTTCCAACTCGTTTATGGGCTGGAGGCAGTCTTTCCCATCGAATGTCTAATCCCATCTCTGAAATTGGTAGTACAGTTATTGCCAGAAACTTCTCCACTTGAAGAGCGGTTAGTACACCTTGAGCAGCTTGATGAGCAACGTCGCAATGCAGCCCTGGCCAATGAGGCTCATAAACATAAGGTCAGGTGTCAATATGATAGGTCCGTTCATCCTCGGATTTTTTCTGAGGGCGACCTTGTCCTGGTCTATGACCAAGATAAGGACCCCCTGGGGGCAGGAAAGTTTAAACCCATGTGGTTCGAACCCTTCATTATTAAAGAGGTATTAAAAAAGGGTTCCTATTGTTTGGTCGATTTTGAAGGGAATGCTTTGGTGGAGCCTAGAAATGGGCTCTACCTCAAGAGGTATTACTCATAGAAAGGTCACTGTGGGTAACTTTTTGTAACATATGTATAGTCTTTGTACTATTACTTTTTTACGGTTCTTTTAAAATTGTTATGGACGTGTCATTGATGTTATCTTTCATCAATATGGCAGATGTCAAGTGAGTCCGAGTTGTTCATTGGGTATGCGGACGGTGCTAGTCGACACATGCGGAGGCTTGCCTGTGCAGCTTGTGTAATCTTTACACCACAGGGTCAGTTGTTATCTTCCGGAGGTATATGCTTAGGTGACACCACAAATAATGTTGCCGAGTATAGTGCAGTTATTGAGTTTCTTCGTGACGCATTGTCATTGGGTATCTCTCACCTCCGGGTCTATCTAGATTCTCAACTGGTTGTGTCGTAGCTAAACAGAATATACAGAGTTCATGATTCAACTTTACACCGACGATTCCTTAGGGTATGTCTCTTAGAATGCAACTTTGATTATATTACATATTTTCATGTTCCTAGGAGATTAAACCAAATCACAGATACTCTAGCTAATCACATTTTAGATTGGCATCTTGCCCACATATAAAAAGATCATGGACATAAACATGTAAATACATTTTTTCACACATAATCCATAAGACACAAAAAGAGATAAAAACCATATATAAACATCATAAAATCCTCAGATTACATAGATGGACGCAAGCGCCTCAAAAGTGGGAACAGTAACGAGTCACCGGGCTTATGCCCTCAAAACATATATACAACAAGGTGCTCGTGGCACATAAAGAGTCTAAAGTCTGTTCAGGGCCTATGGGCCCTGTTATAGTCATCTACAGCGTGGGCTAAATGCCTAAACAATCGGACCCATGTCCGAGGTGCCCCCACAACATGAGTCTACATGGATGGCGGTAGGTCCTCTATCTCTGCCATCGAGACTGTGCGAGTGAGCACGGTAAAGTTCCGCTCAATTCACTTAAGGACCCACTTGGCCTCTCCTTCTAGGATGTTCCCTGCTACTGCTTCTCCCCCAGCGGTGGTAGCTGCGGCTTCCGGTCGTGGGCGATGCCTGTTCCGTGCATAGTCGGCAGACAACACGGGTCCCACATCTACATACAATAAACGTTCACCCATCAAATACTCTGGCATACAAAAACATGATATATATATAAAAAATGACATAAAAATTACATATGAAAACAAAAAAACTACACATGTGGAGACTTACCCATCTCCCCTCACTCCTCACTAGGAGGCACGGGTATCTCTGGATCTCTCAAAAAGTCGATCCCCGCATATGGGTAGTCCTCGATAGCAGGGATCTATCGTGATAGCCAAGAAAAAAAGTCGTCGTCGAAGGCCTCAATGTTCCTTCCGCCACCCTGTCGCGGTAGTAACACTGTCCATCTGCATACTGTGGGGAAAGTGGCCAGATGTCCTCATACTGCAAGCCAAGGACTAAAGCACGGAACTCTTTCGAAAAAGAACGAACAGAAGATAGTCCCGAACCCAAAGTTCCTCTATGTCAGTTGTCGGCAATCTGTCAATTGCCTCTTCATACACTCCAACAGTGTGGCACTCCAATCAAAAATTTGTGCATTCATGCACTGGATCACACAGTTCATCTATGCGTGCAAAGCCTGATGCACGACTGTTGAGCCGGTAATCTGCTCAATAAGCAATAAGATAGTCTGTAGTGTGAGGTTGGTAATCTTGCTAATAGGTACCGAAGAACCTCTACGATTGGTCCCATCCTCACAGTACTCAGCTATCATCTCCGAGACCTTGCTCGGCCTCGCAGGAAAAGTTTGAAAGTTGACTGGTTCCCCTCTCCTTGAGAGGCCAGTCAGAAAGTAAATATCCTCGGTGGTGGGCACCAAGGATTGCCCCTCTAGCATAAACGCCTCTGCATTAGGGTGCCAGTAATCAATCAAGCCATTCAGTATCCTTGGTTGCGTGCGCATGAACGGACATAAAAATAATTTTAACAAACCGCACTGCATCAACACGGCCACAACATTCAGATTTGCAGCAACTAACTCATTGGAAGCCTCGTGCTCCCTTTCCCTCCATTGGACATACATCCTGCCAACACAACAAGGTAAAGGAGGGTCAATACTTGTTTTCATTTACTTTTTCATCAATAGAGGGGGGTACACGCGGCCTGTAGAGGTGACAATCGCATGTACATGCGTGCTGACTTTACTCTGCACGCATGTACATGCGGGCTGTCTCTGGACAGCCTGCGTGTACCTAGGGCCGAACTTTTTGAGGTCGACGCCCACCCAAAAAACAACTCAAATGCAAAAATTGAAGTATTGAATAGCTAGATAAGGGATTTTGTACTTACTTGGTCCAAGCAGAAGTCCGTTTCGTCCACTGTAGCTCCCGGAATCACGATCTTTGGCAAAGGGGGTCTTTTGGCTCTAGAGTCAATTTCCAAATCAGCAATGGTGATAATGAGCTTCCAGCTTCTATTTATAGACTTTTTGGCCTCTTTTTGTCACTTTTTTGGGCCCCCTTATCAGTTTATTTATACCAAAAACCATTTAGAGTGATCCAGGAGTTATATGGGAGGGATTTGATCAGGTATTGGGACACTTTTTTTTGAGTTTCGCAAAATAAAAAATAATATATATATATATATATATATATATATATATATATATTGACGGTCCATAAAAAAAAAATTCAAAAATCAACTTGAGCATATAGGTTAGGATATCACCCCAAATTTTTCATCTCGTTGCCTTTTTCTTATGGTATAGGATCGATCCCATCCAGTTGTGACACAGAACTGTCATATCTGCTCTAGAAGTGTCGCGACTTGCTGGTAGAGCTTACCAAAACATGGATGCCCTACGTAGGTCCTGGTTGCATTATGGTGTCCATGCCATTTCTCACAACACTGTAGGCTCGGGAGTCTGTATAGTCTTTCCTGAATACGAGTTTGAGCCTCATTTGCATGGGTCTTTTTCACTCTTTGTCTTACGCTCCGGACTCCCAAAACATAATGGGTCTCCTTTTAAGCCCTTTTCAGACCCTCTAAAAATGAAAAGATTGCCGAGCGATCTTGTGACCTTTCACGCTCGTTAAACTGAAATTTGAAATCACGTCTGTCCGACGGTAGTTTACCCCTTTTTTGGTCCGGACAGTCAACTGTACAAACAAAGGAATACTCTATTGAATTCCCATTCTTTAGAAGAGTATCCTCAGGTATAATTTTATTCCTTTTTCGGGCCTGAGGGACTAAATTTACGAAAACGAACCCCCGCCAGAGTCCATAGTTAAGATCTTTTCAGACTCCCTAAAATTGAAAAGATCGTCGAGTGACCTTATTATTTCACACTCATTAAAATGGTCCAGAAGAACATTCCTGACGGAGTCCATAGTTAAGCTTTTTTCAGACTCCTTAAAAGTGAAAAAATAGCTGAGTGATCTTGTCCTTGTCACACTCATTAAAATGGTTCTGAATCGACATCTAATCGGTGCTAGTTTATCCCTTTTTCGAACCGACTAGACTATCTTCGAAAAAGGTACCCCAGTGGAGTCTCCTTTTATGCTTTTTTAGAATCTCTAAATATGAAAAACCACTGAGCTTACCTTCTCTGGGCTCGTTAAACTTACATCGAAGGACGTTACCATTGTGTGTTCTATCAACCGCATTTGCATACCTTATCCATCAGCCTTGTAACAGTTTTCTTCTGCGTCTTAACACCTTTGGCCACTGGAGGATTTTTCCCGAGTATCATTTTACTAGAACATCAGTCTTGTCCTTGTGCCTCGAGCTTGTATGTTTGCAGTACTTGTTCCTCCATTGTAACGTAATATTCCTTTATTATTTTTCAAAAAATCATCAAAAAGAACAAAAAAAAATCAAATATACCCCAAAAAGAGGATGGGAAAAGTATTTTCTTTATTGGCCGCATAATGAGTCGCCCTTGGATGAAGCACATCTGTCCATTTGATCATCAGACTATGGGATGTAGTACGGCCTTAGGAATCTTTTTCTCACTATATAGAGTTGTGTCCTCCACCGTTTGGTTACTCTTCCAAACATATGGAGAGTTTGCGTTGCCTCCTGCTTCGTAGACTTATGATTAACAGATATGCTACCTGAGTCTTATCACTTGTCGTTCTATTATCCAAGGGAAGTTTGTCACTAATCCTGAGTCAACCCCTCTGCAATATGTCTCTTGTCTGCATGCCCGGCCATCTTGAACGTCCAATCAAGTCTTTGTTCGAAATCACTGAAGCCTTCAGTCCGATCATCAAGATTATCAAGTCCATAACCGATGAGCCGTCGAAGACCTCTGGGTAGTGTAGTCATACACTCATATTACACTCCTACCTGAGTTTTAGAAGATTTTGAGGTTGTTTCTCAAGCTCTGAATTACACCATCAGGCCGAATCAGCTTCTGGGAGATGGATACTCCATATGTATATCTTTCTGATTTTGAGATGTATCTCCACTGTGTATTATTCGTGTCTACTCTTTATAGTTATTTGACATGGATCTACAGTGTATTTGATTGGTAGCCATGGTTCTATTTTATCTCGAGCATGGGTATGCCCGCCTTGGTGAGACATTTGTTATTTTGCAGACGACACCTCCTGGTTCCCGATTCCTGGGCTCACTCATTCAGCATATCAGTACAGACTGGTAAAATATTGGTAATGTATTTCGGCCATCAGATGCTCTTCTGATCTCACACATTAAGGGGCATATGTTATAACCCTAAATTGCACCACACATGCTTACCTGGCATCAGGCAAACTCATATCCCTTCTTTGCCAAAACTAGGCTGAACAAACTCTTTGAAAACCCTCTTGTGTCAAGGCCCACGCGCCCTAACCCATTACTACACGTGTGTACATGCTAACAGGCCCACTATAGCCCGCATGTACCTAACAAAACACAAAAATAGGAAAGTTTTCGACGAGACAAAAAGCTATGGGTCAGTTAACTGAAACTCCCAGCCATGCATGGCCGAGGGTTCGTACAAAACCCTAGCTCCTTCTAGCCTATAAAAGAAGGGGTAGGGGTACCATTTGGAAGATGAAAATTATAGTGAAGAAACTCTGCCCATTTGCCAAATCCATTGTCCCAACTCTTTAGCCTTTCCTCAATCCAAAGGAGAATTAACGCAAAGCAGTTGGAGGACAAAAGAAGAGGAGGATCCCAGGATCAAGATCAAGGAACGGTGGTTGGTCTCGACTTTGATTGTAAGTTGATTCATTTTTCAAATAATAAAAGAATACTTTTCCCATCCCAATGCATGAGTTATCTATGATTTATTTAATTTATGCTTAATTTCTAACCCTCAAGTAGAAAAGTAGCATGCATGCGTAGTGTTTTGTCTTGATTGCATGATTATCTTTGGAAGGAGCAACGCAAGCAAGCAGGCAAAGCGCAACGGAGGATCTACACCAAACATCAGTAAAAAGGTTAGTAGTTTCTTTCCATGCATGTATTGTGAAAGAGGGGTTTAAGTTTTGGATGGTAGGTTAAAAAGTCATTTCTTTACGGTCAAAATCTGCATGCAAGTCTGACCCTAGTTTGCTAGTCCGTAAGGTATTTTTCCCAACAACACCACCCTTCATCAGTTTTCCAAGAAAATTATGCCCTACGTGGGCCACCCATATCACACTGGGGCACCCATTTCTGTATTTGTACATTTCTCCCCAAAATTATTTATTTATTGTACAAACACCTTTATTTCCAGTCATTACATTATCTTTTTGTCGTCACCTTTGGTGACTTGCTTCCTTCCTTTTGGCCAAACGCAACCCATGTCACCCTTGGTTGGAGTATTACTTATCATCTACCCTTGTCAACATCATCCATATCTTCAGAGTACCCCACAGGTCACTTACCTCTACCCTATGAATTTGTTCACCTTGTCCCGCCTCTGGCACATCTTATCACTGGTCTTGTCGTCCCCCCGACACTCGACCTCGTTACACGGTTGCGACCATTGTTTATCTCATACATCCTCCAAATAAGGGTAGTCTTCAGTCCTCCCACTTCTTAACTTCATCGATGTACCTCTGTCACTTCCTCACCTCAGTATATTTCCCGAATCCCTTTGCTTCTAGGAGTCGCATTCCCCTTTTCTCGACATCAACACAATTTTCCAGAAGAGTGACAGTATCTTGATTCTCATTCTCTATTCAATGAGAGATCTCAGACGACACGGGGTGAAACACCATTGCTCCCTACTGTCATTGACCCCCATAACATTCGATGCCAACACTTTCTCATGTTACGGTGGGTCTTACTTGGTGACTATTGCAGTTAGTTCTTTTATTTTTCGAAGACCTCTGAACTTGACAAGGCTATCCATGCCCACATCATCGATGTTACTTATTACCGTGATCAATGCCTACTATTTAGAGCATGTCCATTTGTAGAATTGTCTTCTACCTCTATCACGACTTCCCCCGAGGGCACTGCAGTTGTCTACTCCAACACTTCAGTCATCTTTTTTCAGAGTTACATGACACGAGCATGGGGCATGCCCACCTCGTTTGTACACAGTTTTCTATTTGACACACCTCATAGAAGGTCGGGTCCTACCGGTTCCTTTTTCCCTCCAACAGATCACTCTGGACAATCACACTATTACTCTCTCTTACAACAACATTCTCAGTAGAAGAAACATTGATGGATTTCGGCTATACATATGCTCCTAACCTCATCCATCAGGGGGCATTTGTTATCACTAAAATTTCGTCCGCACATGGTTACAAGAACTCAGCATTGTCAAAAAGTGATGAAGTCATTCATGGACCTTAATTAATACCACAGCATTCAAAAAGGTCAAAAAACTATACAAAGTGGTGAAAAATTGAAGAGCGCTTTGCAGACATTGGGTGCACGCGCACATCCATGGAACAGGAACGTAGAAATCACGCATATGTGCACGATGCACGACTATTAGCGCAAAAAGCCACGCACCTGCTAAACGGTGCATTTATGAAAGTGGTCGGCCTCCCAACCACTTATGGTTCAGCTCCCAAGATGTTTTGACCCTCAAATCTGGGCTAGATCCGACTGGTGGGCTGGTCAAAGACCTAATAATTCCCTAAATGGCCTCTTTTCACACTACAAAGAAGTTACACAATAACCCAATGCAATTCTATAAAAAGCCATGAATGCACCTCATTTTCTCAAGGAATTCAAAGTAATGTTATGCTACCTATATTGTTTTAAGGACTCCATCCTTGACAATAACACTTTGGGCACCATTACATTGGGCAATCCATCTCACCATTGAGTGGATTTGTAAAGAGTTCTTTCATCACCATTTTCCATTTTCTTTGTTGTAAGAAGAGCTAACTAGTGAGGGTCCAAGAGCCTTCCCTTGGAGGAAGAAGGGACTCATAGTCCCCTTTCTTCTTGGTGCTTTGTTTTCATCAATAGATCAGCCTCAAAAATTGGTGACATGGGTCTTTTTGTTCTTGTTATCTCTATGTCCCTATGCTTATGATTTTAGTTTTTATTGCATCTATTAGTCTAATTCTTAGTTATAGTTTTTGTTTTCTTTCTCTAACTCTTTTTTCTACAACTGTCTTTCTCAATAGACCCAACTAAGCTTGCAAGAACCTCTTATTTGCTCACCAAGGTAACGAAGGAGGTGCAACACTAACGGTGCTAAGTTCTCTATTAAGTATCATAATCACATATTTGTGTCCCAGCTAAGGTTGCAAACACCTAAGTCTCGCAACCACCCCTGCCTCTACCTCGGGTGAGACTTCATCTTCTTCGTAGGTGTTGCCGAAAGGGTTGGTAGTTAGGGTTTTGTTGGTGCATTGTTGTAGCGTTGAACCCTAGGTCTGCCCCTATGCCAATAGAGTGATAGGGACGCAAGGTCAAGTGTTCACACTTGGTCAGGTATGGACGAGGTTTATAGCAGAATTAAAACTACCCCAGTTCGAACAACAGGCTCTATCTGAGTTGAGTGAGATCCAGCAGAGGGAAGGAGAATCAGCCTGGGAGTACAACCAAAAGTTTAAATATTCCATAGGAAGCTTGGCATATCCAAGACACAAGGAACATCAAAGGGAATGGTACATTCAAGGGCTGTTTCCTCTAACTCAGATTCTGCTAATGCAACAATGGATATCCACGTTAACAAATGCCTTGGAACAATCGATGAAGATTGAAGCCATGATGGGATACCCTAGGAGCCTGAGAGTAACCTAACCCCCAGTAGATGCGAATCTAGCACAACTACAAGGGAAGATATCGACATTGACAGAAAATATTTAGGAGCTGACGATACCCAGACTAGGATGACCACAGGTTTGGTGCACTGGATGTTATACAGAAGGTCATCTAGTGAATGAATGTGCGAGAATGAGGGGACTGGGACCTCCTCATAATCTAATGGTAACCCCACCAGGAACCATGGGAGGAGTTTCACAAGTGTCAATGAATTCATCATTCCATAGACCTACCCCATATCATGCATTCCCAGGAGGCCAAGCAACACTGATAGTAGAATATTGTGAAATATGTTGAATCCACTACCATGGGCCAAGACAGTTCCACATCATGCATAAATATTAGATAGTACCAAAGACAGTACACTATGAGTTCTATGCATCCACTACTCATACTACCAATCAATGTAGAGCGTTGGATGCACTTGCAGACAGATTATACTGAACAACACTCAGGGTGAATCAAAACCCTCAGGGACCAGGAAGAGGTCAAGGAGGTGGAGCTGGAGAAGATTTCAAAGGAGGAATAACATGGGGATGAGGAACAAGAAGATGTTATAACTGCGATGAACAAGGTCACTTGGACAGATATTGTCCTCATCCAAGGCGACCATGGTGCTCTCACTGCAGAACCAACAGACATGCAAATGAAGATTGTCCATAGTTAATTACAAAGTGGGAAGACAGAGTATGATAAAGAGGAACTAACCTTATCAGTTCAAATATCAAGAGGATTTCCAAGGGACAATTGCCCAACCTTAATATCATTACTTGAGGAGGAGGGAAGACAAGATATAATGTTGATAATCTACCTCAAATCCAAAAAGCAGCACCTAAGGGAGACATGTATGACCCCCTAAAGAAAATATTGTTATTTAAAGATGTTATAGAAGTATTCCAGAATATTCCTAGTCATGAAATGTAAGAGAACCCCCCCAACCGACTGTTTACCCAAAGATGGTGCAAGTCCCTGCTTCACCCCCTGCACCCAAAAACCCTGTAGCCATATCAAGACAGTTTGAGCAACCCAAGAACGTAGTTGATCTTTGGTTTAAAATATTCTCTGACATTCTAGGGAATGAACGACTAACAAAAAAGTTGTGCAATGCGCTATACCTAGTCTTAGGGAATGAGGAACCTTCAGAAGCAAGGATAAGGGCTAATATTCCCGAGAAGAGTACTCAGAGAGTGCAACAAAGAAAAGTATGAACCGAGAAATAATTTTGATTGGTTGCCCAACTAGACGACTTCTAAATTAAGGACGTCATGTTGGACCTAGGTTCAGATGTGAACATTCTACCTAAGAAGAGTTAGGAATCCTTAGGAAAAACGAGACTGACATATTCCCCAATTTAGTTAAGAATGGAAAACCAATACTATATATTTCCCATGGGAAGATTGGAGAATGTAGAAATCAATGTAGTAGGAGTAAAAACAGTAGCTGAATTTGAAGTCATTGATATCATGGGAGACAAGGACCCCTACCCTGTGCTACTTGGCCCCGATTGGGCCTATGAAAATTATGAAGTAATCGATTTAAAGAAATACACCATGACTTTTGAAGATGAGGGAATCAAGGTAGTTCAACCTTTGGATTCATATGTAGGACCCAGGTACACAGAACCAACAGACAATAATATTGAGGAAGGAGACCTAGACTAGTTGTACACTGTAACAATGGGGACAAGAAATGGTTACATAAACCCTATTGTTGATGGATCAGTAAGCTGGAGAAGTATACATCCAACAGACAAATATTCAGAACTGGATTTTGATAGTTGGCAACAAGGGCCACACAAAATATTCTCAAGAAGATGCACAGCTATCAGAATGACCAGATGGGTTGGGACCGAAGTGAGAGAACACCCAATATATGATGGTACTTCAGATCTAGACAATGTTTTGCAAAATATGGAAGAGAATGTGAGAGAATATCAAAGAATCTTGGTACTAGATGTATCCTTTCAGAACAACCCCGCCAAATGGTGGACCACTCATAAATCCATGCTCATAACTTGGGATGAAGTGAAGCAAGCTATCAATTACAGGTTTTGGAACAAGGAGAAACATATGCAGATGGATCTCCAATTTGTGCAACCATTTAGTGGAGAATCGGATCGTAGAATACACATTGAAAAGTGCATGAAACAATGGCAGGCTACGAAGATATCCTCTCACTTCTGGGTTCAGGTATTTCCCCATTCTCTAGGCCCAATCCTGAAATCTTGGCTCATACATGAAGAAACCAGATGATAGACCAGTGACTGGTAGACACTAGCAACTAAATTTTACAAATACTTGTCATTCTCAAGTAAGTACCCCGAGCTTGAACTAGCCCTCCAAAAGATTAAATAAATTCTTTTGACAACCAATGGTAATGAGAGATCAAACTTTGTAGTGTGTCCCAAGCATACCCAAGAACTTCAGACTAAACTCCACTTACCCTTGATTGACAAGACTATAGAATGTTATCAGATTAGCAAAGATTAAGAAATCTTAGATCAATTAGAAGGACTGATAAACCTAACCATCAAAGAGACATAGGGGAGCAGAGAAATCCAGAACATCATACCTAGCCATACCGACAGTTCCTACAACCACCCATTGAAATTGTGCAGACTCAGCATAAGGATTGTAGAGCAACCCAAGATAGCTATGGTAGGAGACTATTGGGATGAGAAAACCAGTCAATAAATACAGAGTTTACTGAGGGAATACGAGGATTTGTTCCCAAAGACATTTTCAGAATTAAAAGGAATCAAAGGAGTCATGGGAGAAATGAATATTGAGTTAAAACCAGGATGTAAGCCTATCATACATAGAGCATACTGCCTAAAACCAAGAGTAAAAGAGAAATTTAAGAAGGAGATTGAGAAGATGTTAGACGCAGGTCTCATTTTTGTGGTAGAAGAAGTAGAGTGGGTCAACCTGATAGTCATTCAAAGAAAGAAAGACACTGAGGATATTAGAGTCTATGTAGACTATAGAAGCCTCAACTCTACCTATGTGCATGACCTGTTACAAAGGAAAAACTCTCTATGGCCAAGGGTAAACCACAACAGATAGGTATGACTGTAGAAAACAAATCAATTCCAACATATTCTATATAAACTAATGTGCAATACAAGGAAGAGGCCTACCTCAATCCAACGTTTGATTATGTTCCACCATTGAGCACTTTGAACCAAAGCTTTATACCTGCAAGAAGTTCTCAACAAACGAGCAGAGCAAGTACATAGTGATAATACAAAAATGGGTTAGCACATCAGATAGCATAATCCATTAATAAAAATTACAAACAAACCCATTGATAATAATCATGTATTTGCAAGATACCAATAGGATAGGAAAGGAGTATTTCTATTAATAATTGATCAGTAGAAGTGACAACATTACAGACTTTTGTGTCGGCTGTTACACATGATTTTGGTCACTTTGGTGATGTCTTAACGATGATGTATTCATGCTCCCAACAAGGACTTTTTGCTTGAGAAAAGTGGCTCCTGTATTCTTCCAGAAAACATATTTTTAAGATGAGTTCGCAGGCTGCCTATGGTCTAGGGTGCGAGAATCCTTCATTCTCGCAGGCCACCCACACTTAGGGTGCGAACTTCTCACAGTCTGCTCCATACACAGGGTGCAAACCTATTTTTAATATTGGAAAGGAGAAGTGGTCTCGAGGGTTATAGAAGGGAATCTTCTAGAAAATGAGTTGGCATTCACATGATTGTCATTCTACTAACTTCTCATATTTGATGGGATCATCCTCATCCATGTAACCATATCTCCTTATCCTATATATGAAAGGTTTCTCATGGAAAAGGTTAAGAAAGATTGAATGAAGAATTGGTGAAAGAATTGTGTGAAGAACCTTATTTGGACAGAAGCTTGCAGGCTCTATTTGGTCTATCAAGAGGAATTGGATCTTCTTCATGCAAGTACAGAGAAATTGTGTGTGTTGGAACCAAGGGTCACTGAAAGGAATCTTGCAACATCAAGGCAATCAGGTTGTATCTTATACTTTCAATTAATATGATACGACATGTCCCTTTCCCATAAAGTCACTCTTACTTTATTGTGTAATTCCTTGATCATATGCATAAGTTGACATTCAATATACTTTTCTATCTTCACTTTGGTTGGTTTGTGTTGTCTTGGACTTGACTTCACAAGAGCACCGGAGCGAAGCAGGAACAACAGAGACCTAAGGAAGCGATATAAATGTATGTCACTTATTCCTTCCTATTAGTAGATTCAATGATTACAACTTAGGGAAAGAGTCATGTCCTGTCCTATTTTGTTCTAGATCCAGGTGGATCTAGGGAGATATGTTAGTGTCCACACCTACCGATTTTTTCGATAACATTGGCACGATTCAAAACCAAGAAACCAAGTTCCTTCCAACTAGGTCTCCACCACTTCAATCCTCCACCAAAGGAAAGATCATAGGAACGAGGCAATGAGGTCCTCTCAATAATAGGGAAAGAGCTTGGGGGCTAAAAACTGTGTTCAGACTTGAGGGACAAAGGGATGCAGACTCAATATGAAGAAATTTATCCAAAGTAAATTTTCTCTCAAAGTTGAATGCTTTCTCCTCTTTTCCAAAGCTCGAAATTGTGCTCTTATAGTCTTCAGAATGCAACTAAAGGGCCGAGTCAAAACGTTTCTAGTATATGGAAGGCCAAGGATTAGAGATCTTCTATCGTGACATGAAAACCTGACCTCATGTTGTATTTTCTGGCACAAATCTTGATATACACAAGATGTAGTGGAGCTACAAGCATATACGCATCTTGTATAACTGGTAGGGAGCATATATGTGGAAAAATGTATATTTTTAGCTCTGGATTCATCAAAAGGGGATGATAAGTCTGCATAGGGAAATGCAAAAGGGCTCTCTGTGCAAGATAGCAATGGTGAGGCAAATCTTGATATAACAGATTCCCCCTAATGTGTGAGATCAGAGGAGTATCTGTGATGGCTGAAATACATTATAAATAACCTAGAAGTGGAGTGGTAGAGAACCAGATGGATGAACTAAATTGTTCATTACATTATGTATTGACTTTGCATACATGGGTGCCAAGAATAAAATGCATATCCATGTGGAAAATATACCAAACAAGTGTTCATGGCCATGAATAGGAAAATACAAATGCGGTTACATGCCAAAACTACTCTCAAAATAAATCTGAAGATATATGTATACCATGAAGTACAATTTGATCTCCCATGATCACAGAAGTCAAATAGGTACTGGTCCAATGAATGGGAAGCAACAAATCAACAAATTTGCAACCACATAGTGATGTCTTCAAGTCTTCATTATTCACCAAATGTGCAAGTATACATCATGTGAATAAAGGAGTTGAGGTCGAACATGATGAGACATCGTTTGATTATCGATCATTGAGGTATACCGTTAACAAACGTGAGACAACCTACCAATAATGAAAGTAGGTCTCAAGGCACCGAGTACATTCCTACAAGTGTGAAAAAGGAGTCGATGTCGAACACTTGAGAAATCCATTGATCAGGAGACATTGATGTATTCCCATCTATCAATGGAAAGAGATCCTGCCACTAATGACTACAAGTGTCAAGGTACTCATAAAAATCTAGGTCCCATATCCAGAATAAATGAGTTGAACTCGATGGAAAGAGACCTGCTAAAAGGAGAGAATTGAGGCATCTCTCATAAGTCAACATGAGGAACAAAGCAGGAGCTTCATGATTTGGTGGAGATCGGATGAAGAACATGTTCATGAACCAATGATTCTATGTGTCTTTTGCGTGTGCCAAATGCAAGCGGTACACGAAAAGGACCCTCTGAATAGCAGCCAATGATGAAAAAATTGTTGACAAAGGTGAGGAAACCACCAATAAGGCTAATGGCATCCAAGACACTCCACAAATACCAAAGTGTGAATAGATGTATTTCCTTTGAAAAAAAGGGAAACCACCCAGTCAACGGCCAATGATGAAATGTCGATTGCTAGGTTGAAGGTGACCTACCAATTATTGGAAATACTAATACAACTGAGAAGGGGGGGGTGAATCAGTTGTTTATAAGCTTAAACAATTTTATGCCTTTTAAGTAATTATAAAGAATTCTTCTTGTGTCATCAAGCAACATACATCATATGGACAGTAAGAGTAGAGATCATCAGACACACATAAAATACACACAGAGACAGATTTTCACGAGGAAACCCATAAAGGGAGAAAACCTCTTCTTCTTTGAAATGATAGGCAGTCTTTTCTAGTTCTGTACATCATTTACAATTGAGCACCAACTCAATGTGAGGCTGATACCTCTATTTTACAAGCTGCAACTTGTTTGAGAGCTCCAACTCTCTGATTTATCTAGCACCCACTAGAAGGAAGCACCAACTCCCTGAAAACTCCACCACCAACTGGATGGAAGCACTAACTTCCAGTTACACAGGCTCCAACCTGCATAACAGAGAACATCTGTTCTCCCTAGCACCACCCTGCCACCCTAGTTTCTCTGGCTGCAACCAGATGGAAGTTCCAACTTCCTGTGTTCAAGCATCCACTTGAACTTCTGAGG
>ML798547.1:342782-368900 GCA_009831015.1 Picea engelmannii | reverse complement strand
CGGTCTAGATCACATGTTGATCTGACGGTTCAGAATTAGTCGGGATTTCACATATCGCGAAATCTGGGTTTTCGATGCATTGTGTTCTTTGCATTATGAAATCCCGATCCCCGAAATTCCGATAAGGCCTCCTGGCTGCCACGTGTCCATACGAATAGACGGTCCAGATCCCATCGGGATTTCACCTTGGCTTTAACGGCTGCCACGCATCCACACGAATAGATGGTCCAGATTACTTCTTAATTTAATGGCTGCGATCAAATCGCGAAATCGCATATCGCGATTTCGGGGTTTTCATTGTCATTGTTCTTTGCATTATGAACTCCTGATTCCTGAATTTCCGATGAGACCTCCTGGCTGCCATGTGTCCATACAAATGAACGGTCCAGATCCCTGCTTGATTAACGGTTGCGATCAAATCGCGAAATCGCATATCGCGATTTCAGGGTTTTCGTTGTCAAGTGTTCTTTGCACTTTGAAATCGCGATCCCCGATTCTCCGATGAAGTTATCTCTCTCGCAGCTTCTACAGATCTGACAGTCCTGGTTCTTTCGGGAAATTTGGATGGGATCCAACAGTCACTGACTCTTCTTCCTTTTTCCTCTGTAAGCTCTTGCTGTGCGCATTTTCTTCAAGGCTGTTCCTCCTGAGCTTTTACTTCCAAATCCCCATGGGGTTTTATCCTTCTTATCCTACTGTCTCTACTATTGCCATTAATGACAACAATCATCACTGCATTCTATCCACTGAATTTGCCAACACCAATGATTAAATTAGGGTCAGGGTGCATGATAAGACCAAAGTATCATGTGATTCTGAGAGAAATTGAGGGTATGGCTGACATGAAAAGTCAATATTTCTGAGGAGTGGCTAACACAGGTTGATAGACTTCCTTTGAACAAGAGCATGAGGCGGATGGTGGACTCATGCAACATGGAATCAATGATGTGACAATTTGATGCAGGAGGCATCAATAACATTCTCTATAGGGACTAGAAGAGTAACCAGTTGGTATAGAAAAGTTCTATAGCGAGATCAGCTTCCTAAGGCCATGCTAAACCCAAAATTATGATGACACAAAGACTCAATAAATTTGTTCTCTGTTCAAAGGTGACATGACTACTTCCAACTAAAATATAGTACTCCCTTCCTGCCCGTCGTTTTTTGTTTTTTCATAAAAAATGAATGCTATGATACATAGAAGGGAACAAGTGTTGCAACTAAGAAAAAATAGTTCCAGCAGTGGAACGTACCTATTCTTAATGCAAGGAAATGCATGCAAGAGATGGACACTCGGGGTGATGTTCCCTCCAGGGTATAGAGTGTCAAATTGTGAATGATATAAACAAGGATCTACCTGGTTGAGGATGCAAACTACTTAGGCAATGGTTTATAACACAAAGCGAGAACCGACTAAAGGCTCAATACTACAAGCGAGGGCATGAGGTGAAATCACAACTTAATGCCAAAAAATGTCCTTTTTTATATCTTTTAGTCTACTTGGTGTGAAAAAGGGGTAAACTTGTTCCAAATAGACGTCTTTTCAAATTTAATTTACGAGTGTGAAAAAGACAAGTTCACTCGGCAATCTTTTCATTTTTTGGTAGTGAGTCAGAAAAGAGCTTAACTAAGATTCATGACCTTTCAAATCCAAATTTAATGAGCGTGAAAGAGACAAATCACTCGATGATATTTTCAGTTTTTGGAGGAGTCAGAAAAGAGATTAACTGAGACTTGTTTTTTGGTCTTAATCAACATGTAAAGGGGGAGGCCAAGGCTCCCATCCTAGCCTTCTGTCGAAAGTCAGTACCTTGCGGATAGTTGACAAGATCTTGGGAAAACCCAAGGCTTTCCAAGTCAAGGAGGAGAAGGTTCTAATGGAGGATACATTATCTGTGATGGTTTGAATAATGTCTCTTAATGGAAAAGACATAGGTGGGGGAATGGGATGTCCCATCAGGTCGTCCCAATCGAAAGGAACCTCGTCAGGAGTTGGAGGGAGAGCATTCGGGAGAATAATAAATCTCTCTCGTTCAGAAGGGGGAGGATTTGAAATGTTGATGACATGACTAAAAGGTTGTTATAAACCTAATTTGCACCAGACATGCTTACCTGGCATCAGGCCATCTCAGATTCCTTCTTTGCCAAAACACTACTGAAAAACTCTTCTCAAAACCCCTTTTATAAAGGCCCACGTGCCCTGCTCCATTACTGTAGATGTGTACATGCTAGATGACCCGAGACAACCCGTGTGTACCTACAAAATCACAAAAAAAGGAAAGTTGCTGACATAACACACAACTTTGGGTAAGTTAACTAAACCTTTCAGCCATGCATGACCAGTCACTCGACCAAATAACTAGCTTCTTCTAGACTATAAAATAAGGGTTAGGGGTCCCATTTGAAAGGAGGAGAATCATAGTAAAGAAACTATACCCGATTAAGCATTCCCTTTGTCCCAACCTTTATCCATCCTTGTGCAAAGAGAAGTATAGAGAAAAGCAGTTGGAAGATAGTGGAGGAAGAGCCCAGGACCAGGATTGAGGAGCAGTAGCCGACTTTATCATTGTAAGGTGTCATTGTGAAGTTAATAAAAGAATTTCTTTTCCTGTCCCACGATACAAGATTTTCATTATTGGAATATTGATTATAGGATTGATTAAATCTCTAACCCATTAGTTCATAGATCAAATGAATGTGGATTTCTTTGTTTGTCTTTAGTGAATGCAGGTCAGCATTGGGAGGAGAGTTTCAGTCAAAGAATGACCAAGCGCGAAAAGGGATCAACATCAAACACGAAAAATAAGGTACGTCAACTTAATCTCTTGATCCTTGTATTTACATATGAGTAATGGGGGTTTAGGCATGGGATGATGGTAAAAAGTAAGAATCTTTAGGTCATTTATGCATGCATGATAAAAACCTAAGTGTTAGTCCGTAGGAGGGATTTCCCACCCTCAACAGAATTGGAGACCATACTGGGGATCGAACCTAGAATCTATTCAGATCCCCTTTGCTTGGTGGCACCCACCAGCAATCCGTCAGGCCACCCACACACCATAGTTTATTTGGAGCAGGAAATCAAGGACCACCCACTCATAATATGCCGGTAGGTTCGACGTCCTTTTCTTTTTTCGGTGCATTTGGTAACAACTCTTTCTCATCATCTGCTTTCCCAACTGGAGGCAACCCCAGTTACAAACAACCTATTCCTATGTAGGATACTATTCCTGCATATTGGGCGAACCCAGGAACTTCTTCTACATCAGGACCTTGGAATTCTTGGTAGGGATCAGTTCCCTTGTTAGGAATGTCGATCTGGGGCAATTCATTTCACAACCAATGGAACCCCGAACAATGTACTATGCATATGCCCATGGGATCGGCATAGGGAAACCCTTCCCAAAGTCCTTAGAGTGTAATGCATGCCCAACCATCTACGTCCTATTTTTGGAATCAACCGATGATGTCTCCTCACATGCAGAATCTGTACGCTGGCCATGGCCATGGTTTTTACCAGAACCCAGGCCAGCAACCGAACTTTTCTTGGCAACCTGGTGCCAGTCAAACTCCAGGTCCCTTTTTCCATGGTAATCACCAACAACCCAAACTACCTTTCCTGTCAACCTTGCATTTTCCAGACTTGACAAGGTTGTTGAATGACCCTATCTGTCATGATCGACATTGGACCCCTATGCCGACGAAGTTGCCTTCGAACATACCAAAGTTTGAAGCCAAGCCTAATGAATATCTAGGAGATCATGTGACCACCTTCCATCTTTGGTGCTCGTCTAACTCATTGAAGGATGACTCTGTGTAGTTGCAATTGTTTCAATGTACTCTCATTGGGAGTGTCATGAAATGGTACATTGAGATCGACCGCTCAAGATACTTATCCTTCGGTGAATTGTCAATGGATTTCCTAAACCATTTCCAATTACCTGTGAGATACGAAGCTGGCATAGAATTGCTGGCCAATTTCAAACAGATAAAAGCGGACCATATCTCTAATTACATCCAAGAATGGAGATGCCAGAAGAGTTTAATTAAGGTTCCAGTCCCACCAGCATTCTTTCTCGAGAGGTTCCTTAAGTCTTTGGTCCCACATTTATCCAAATACATCGTGATGTCAAGAGTGTTTTTCAAAGAAGATGCCATCATGAGATCTCAACATCTTGAGCTAATATACTCTCAGTCCGGTTTATTATAAGAGATCTTGCCAGATGCACCACACTCAATACTTGATAAAACCAAACAGAGAGCTAGACCACATGTCAATGGTATTGTTGGTTCAACACAAACAAATCCCGTTGAGCAACTGATGAAGCAATTGAAGCAATTGTCTATACAACACACAACGGCCAGCCAAACTATTGTTTTGGGTACTCCCCCTACCCAAACGTCGGATGTACACATAGTGAAATTGACAAATCAAAATGCCACCCAACAGCTTGAAGGAAAGAAAAAACAATGAAAGAAGGGTAAGGGGGATAAGAAACCCACTAATAATGTTGGCGGGGGAAACACTGAGAAACAAAAGGTGGGGTATCCATGAAACCTATGCGTGGAAGACCACCTGACCCACCAATGTCCTTGGATTGCAGAGGTCGAAACGTTTGTGACACAACAATAGCCTGCCATGTTAACCAATCCATTTCAACATGTGCAAAACATAACCCAAGCCTCTACAAGCGTGGAAGGGGCCAGTCAAGGACCCTCTTCGTCTTCGAATAATCCTGCATCCACGAATGTGTATATGATGAAAGGTGATTCTTTTATATTGACTAGAGTGCATGAATACACTAAACCAAGAACTTCTGAGAAGGGAAAAGAATCTGAAATCCCATCTCTTCCTCTCCAGATCAAGAAGAATTTGGGTGAAATAATGACACGCATCCCAAAAGGTGCATTCAAGAAATCTTCTCACAACCCTAATGCAAGGGCCACCTAGAACTATTTTGTGGTGGAAGATTTGTCCCAAACCCCTTGTGCGATGTCCGCTTTGGAGGTCTTCCAAAGATGCCCTTCCTAGAGGAAATCTTTGTTATTCGCTTTAGGATCTACCGAGACTTGTAATCCGGGTACAATCATGTTGGATACAAATGAATTAAAACCTCATCTGCCTTACCACGTAGCATTTCAGATAGTCATGGCTCACCCCATGAAAAAGTTTACTCGGAATATTTTCTGCACGGTGGTTGATGAGGGTGCCTTGACCTGTGTTATGTCGTTGGCATGTTGGAAGGCCATTGGCCAACCCGTTTTGTCTCTGTCACCTACTCTTCTCATTGCTTTCAATGGTCATTTGTTCCGACCACATGGTATCATTCCCTCTTTCCCCATGCAGTTAGGAGGGAATACCGTGTGCATCGAGGTAGAAGTAGTCGATGCGTCCCTCGACTACAATCTCTTGTTAGGAAGGAGTTGGAATTACGCCATGCAAGCAGTGGTTGTTACAGTTTTTTGGGTCTTGTTGTTTCCACACGAGGACCGAATTGTGACCATTGATTAATTGTCTTTCTCCAGACCTGACCCTTCATTGGGGGTATCTGTGGTCCCGATGATTAATAATCCCCAAACATGCATAGTCAACGTAGGGGTTGGTTTGTGCCCATATTTGATGGGTACCTTTGATTATGCTCCCCCTCAAGGCAATGTCAAGTTCATATCTGACCACCATAAGGTTGAGATTTTCCAAGTTTCATTGTTTCGCACAAATTACTTCAACGATATGTGGATACTTCCTTCCCCATCGACCACGATGGAAGGGATAGGGAACCCTGGGATGTCCATGCCCTTGTCTGCAACCGAAGTATCATACTCTTTAGTCCAGCAAGCTTCAGTTGACAGAGATCCAACTCCTGCACAAGAGTTAGATCTGATTCTAGAGCCTATTTGGGCTCAATTCTCTCTCGCTGACACTGATTCGTTAGACTTAGTCTTTCCCTTTGACAAAGAAATAATTGAAGCAATGACTAGTCCAGACAAACCCTGGGATGATATCCATCACTGTTGAAGGAAAATATCCCTGTGGATAGGTAGATCTCCTCAAAGAGATAGACTCTTAACTCTAATATAGAAAGTTCTTATCATGGTCATTTATTTACTTTTAGGCCTACACAAACTAATGTATGAAGAGGAAGGAGGAAAGACGTACCTTTTACTGGCATGTGTCCCTGCACGCTCCGAGTTAAACCCTGATATTGAGCTCCTCGATAAGCCCTATAGACAAAAAAAGTACAACCACTTCCTATTCTATTGAGATTAGTTCAAAGCAGACCTATCTACTTAGAGACAAATTCATGTAATGTCAAACACAAATTAGAAACAGGCCAAGCATATTACATTAATGAGGACAAAAAATTACTTACAGCCGTAGATGGATTGTAGCAGTTTCATCAAGTTCTCCTTGCCTAACCCTTGCTCAAAATATCCACGATCTGGATGACAACAACTTCACTGATTACTCTCCTCCAGTTCACTGTGTGTTTCCTATGATATCATAGGTTTCATGCTTCTAATTCTTCCTCTGTTCCATCACCACTTATAAGATCATAAGTTTGGTGTGATTCTCCCTTTCCATTCCCCTTTCACCATGAGAAAGCTTGCTTATATAGCCTTGGAGAGGCTCAAAAACTTGATATATCTTTTGGGTGAGTTGAGTATTTTCCTCCTTCAGTTAGGGATCTTCCCTAAGATCATGGCTTGATTGAGGATTCGAATCCAACTGCCTTCTAAGAGTGAAAATATCCTTCCCCCATTCTTCTCAACAAATCAATTGCTGCCCAAAATAGGTAGTGCTCCCTCAAAAGGGCCATCAGAGCATTATAACACTCCCAAGTAGGCTTTAGGGGGGTGCCAACACTCCTGAGAGTAGGATCTCTCCTTCAAAAGGGCTGATACAGTGTTATAATGCTCCCATATAGTGTATAGGGGAGTGCCAACACTCCTGAGAGAGGTATAGGGGAGCGCTCTCCTCCAAAAACTCAGTTTTTTGGGTTCTTTCAGATGGCAAGAGGTTGATAAACCTGTTGACTCGTTTCTCTTCTTCTAAATCAAATGTTTGAGGTGTTTCAAGTGTCCTTCTCATGTCTTTATAGGAATGACATAGGCATCATGGCAGTATGCATTTTTTGGCACTTACGACACTTGTGAGAAAAATGCGACACTTGTGACACTTATAATGATGACACTTGCGACACTATCGAAGTGAGTAATTTCGATGTGTAACAGATTTCCCCCCAAAGTATGAAGTTAGAAGATGAGAATTGATAACTGAAATGCTTTATAGAATTTCAAGCAAGGGTATAGACGCAGAGAACCTGACATAAGCTGGACACAAACATCCAACAAATATTATGACATGTTTCAAATCTAAGGCAGGAATACCTATGCTTGGGTGATAAAGACCTGCAAGATATGGCCGCCATAAAATACACTACAAATCCATAATTGTATTGATAAAAAGGTATAGCCATTGAAAATACACTGTGGATCTATACTCCCTTGACCTGAATTGATCGTAGCCATGAAGAATACATAGTGGACCTACGAGATGACAAGACATAGCCACGACCAATACAAAGTGGATCTACGTAACAATATATGTGTCATTGTTCAAGAGAAACTCCATCGCAACCTGGGAAAAGTACATATCAAAGTGATCACTCAACCCAAGGTCCCGATGTAGTACGAATCTAACCATGTGAATAGATTTCCTGATGTTGAACATGGCAGAAACCACTTGATTACCGGTCAATGATGTAAACCGTTAACAAGTGAGAGGGAAATCACCATTAATGTTAATGATTCCCAAGGTACTCTAGTACATTCCAACGAATGTGAATGGATGAGCTGAAGTCGAACATCCGTGGAATCATCTGATTAGAGGTCAATGATGTAAACCCATTGTCGAATGTGAGGAGGCTTGCCATTGAGGCATGCAGGTCCCAAAGTACTAATTGGTTTCTAAGTCTAGTCCCTGGATAACTTGTTGAAGTCGACAGGAATAGACTCGTCAAAGGAGGGCCTTGATGTATACCCCATCAATGACATGAAACGGACACAGAGATGTAATTGGTAGATCAAATGAACATGGATTGACATGGGTATTGAGACACGATATCTGTGATGGCTGACTCTCGAGGCAGATACTTCCCTTGAACACTAAGGCACAACAGCAGAAACGTGACATGGACCAAAACACAATAATGCAGTGGATACTATGAATTTCGTCAGGTGACCCAAAGGAATAAGAAAAACTCAAAGAATTGGTTCAGTGCAGAGGTTTAGCGGATTAAGATGTGCGCAAAGACAAAGTGCCATGTTTAAGGGTGACTCTAAGAGTTACTTGGTAATGTTCTCAAAAAACTTCTTGGCTTGCTTCTTTCAATTTTTTCCCCCATCCAGATAGATGAGTACCTCTTTTTAATTTAACAAGCTCGAGGAGGATAACACATGCTCAATAAAACTCACCTTCGGTAAGTTCCTCTTCCTTTGTTTAAAGAACTGGAAGAAGTAAGGGTTCAATCCCATATGGGCTTGTCGATGTTTTGTTTAGTGAGTCCAAAGATAGAAAACTCGAAGGCTTTTCATGATTATAGAGTCTGGAAAAACACTTAAAAGAGAACTCTCTCAGTTCCTTTTTCGTAAAGTAGTCTGACGAGACTAAAAAAGAGATAAACTATCGCTCAACAGACATTTTCTTCAAATACTTTAATGAGCGTGAAGAGAACAAGGTCTCTTGGTAATCTTTTCATGTTTAGAGAGTCTGAAAAGAACTTAAAGATGACTCCAATGTTGTCCTTTTTCGTAATCTTAGTCTCGTGAGGCCGGAAAAGAGATAAATTATCACTCGAAAGATTCCCTTTCAAACCTTTTAATGAGTGGGAAAGGAAGCAAGATCACTCGACAATATTTTCATGTTTAGAGAGTCTGAAAAGAGCTTAAAGGAGACTCCAGGGGGTTCCTTTTTCATGTATCCATACAGGTCTGAAAAAGACATAAAAGTCTACCTGGAATCATTTTCATATATTTATGAGCACAATAAAGAACAAAGACTAAGCTCGGTATGCCCCCAGCTTGAAATTCTAGTGGCTTAACTCCAGAATGATCATCAAAGGCTGGAGACATGCCCTCCAAGCTTCAATTCATTCACCGACTTTGAGGTTGTCACCAATTTCTGTAGTAGATGAGAAAAATGAGAAGGGTGGATGAAAAGAAGGTTCAAGAGATGTGACTGTTTCATTTTTTAACGAGCTTGACACAGGAAAAGAACTATGCTCAAGGCCTCTATTTCATTTTTTAACAATCTTGCCACAGAGAAGAGAAACTATGCTCATGGTTTCTTCTTGATCATGGCTTCCAAGAGGATAATGCTCTGGAAGGATACCATGTCAAGGGACAAAACTTGGTCATGGCTTCCAAGAGATCTTTTCCAGATGGAAGATAATCACTCTGGAAGGAACACATTTCAAGGGTCATGACAGGGGTAAGGAGATCAGGTTCCAACAACCCTACCGAAGAGATCACCATGTCAACTACCGGATACAAAGCATCAGAAGTTGAAATCATGGGAGACAATGCCACATAATTGACATGCGACGAGGGCGATACTATCTACATATAAGAACCACTTAGGGACTCAACCCAGTTAGGGCCGATGAATGAAAGTTGATCAATAGTCACAATTCTTCCATTGTGAGGGAAAGATATCACATGAAAAATATTGGATACAATATCTTTCATGGCATAGACATAATCCCTCCCAAGGAGTAAAGTAAAATCCAAGGGGTCTCGGACTACCATGACATCAATAGAGATAGTTTTCCCTCCCCAGTGGAGTCACCAATTTCTATTGAAGGAAAATCTCCCTGCAGACAAGTAGATCTCCTCAAAGAGCTAGAGTCTTAAATCTAAGATAGAAAGTGCTTATCATGGTCACTGACTTCCTTTTAGGCCTACACAAACTAATGCATGAAGAGGAAAGAGGAAAGATGTACCTTTTACTGGTGTTTGTCCCTAAACGCTCTGAGTTGAACTCCGATCTTGAGCTCCTCGATAATCCCTGTAGACAAACAAAGTACAACCACTTCCTTTTCTATTGAGATTAGTTCAAAGTAGACCTATATACTTAGAGACAAATTCATGTAATGTCAAACGCAAATTAGAAATAAATAGGCCAAGCATATTACATTAATGAGGACAAAACATTACTTACAGCCATAGATGGATTGCAGCAGTTTCGTCAAGTTCTCCTTGCCTAACCCTTGATCAAAAGATCCACGATCCAGATGACAACAACTTCACTGATTACTCTCCTCCAGTTCACTGTGTGTTTCCTATGAGATCATAGGTTTCATGCTTCTAATTCTTCCTTTGTTCCAGCACCACTTATAAGATCATAAGTTTGGTGTGATTCTCCCTTTCCATTCCCCTTTCACAATGAGAAAGCTTGCTTATATAGCCTTGGAGAAGCTCAACAACTTGAGATATCTTTGGGGTGACTTGAGGATTTTCCTCCTTCAGTTAGGGATCTGCCCTAAGATTATGGTTTGATTGAGGATTCGAATCCAACTGCCTTCTAAGAGTGAAAAGATCCTTCCCCCATTCTTCTCAACAAATCAACTACTGCCGAGAATAGGTAGCGCTCCCTCAAAAGGGCCATCAGAGCGTTATAACGCTCCCAAGTAGGCTTTAGGGGGCTCTAGCACTCCTGAGAGTAGGAGCGCTCCTTCAAAAGGGATGATACAGTGTTATAATGCTCCCATATAGTGAATAGGGGAGCGCCAACACTCCTGAGAGAGGTATAAGGGAGCGCTCTCCTCCAAAAACTCATTTTTTTGGGTTCTTTCAGATGGAAAGAGGTTGATAAACCTGTTGACTCATTTCTCTTCTTCCAAATCAAATGTTCGAGGTGTTTCAAGTGTCCTTCTCATGTCGTTATAGGCACAACATAGGTATCATGGCAGTATGCTTTTTTTGACACTTGCGACACTTGTGAGAAAAATGCGACACTTGCGACACTTATAATGACGACACTTGCGACACTATCAAAGTGAGTAATTTTGATGTGTAACAATCACAAATCATACTTCCTCCCAGAGTTAAGAAGAATCAAAGCCATATAATTCACCTTGACTATGACTGGAGATAGGTCTTGTCCTATTAATCCCTTAGCTACACATGAGGTTTATGCCAAGGGTAATATGGAAACTATTACTGAAACCATATAGATTAATATCTCCAGAACCCCTGGCGTTGTGGAGAATGTTTTCTTCAGAGATGAATGTTCCCCCAAATATATTCAAATCTACATAGATCTATTTAAATAATTCCATGACGTTTTTTCCTAGTCTTACGAGGAAATGCCAGGCATCGATCCAAAAAAACTCGAACATGAAATCACAACTTATCCAGATGCCAAGCTTGTTCGACAGAAGATTCGTCTAGTTAATCCCAGGAAAGTAGAAGCCATTAAGGTTGAAGTTGAGAAACTGATAAAAGCCGGTTTTATCTATCCTATCCATTTGACCCAATGGGTGTCAAATCCTATGCTGGTCAATAAGAAACAGGGCACAATTCGTGTATGTACGGAATTCCATGATTTGAACAAGGCCTGTCCAAAAGATAATTTTACCACACCATTTATCGACCAGATAATTGATGAATGTGTAGGTTGTGAGGCCTTTTCTTTCATGGATAGTTTCTTAGGATATAATCAGATACAAATCAAACGCAAAGACCAACACAAAACAAAATTCATTTTTCCATGGGGTACATTCGTGTATTGTAAGATGCCCTTTGGTCTAAAAAATGCTAGAGTGACTTTTCAATGGGCCATGTCTTTTGCTTTCCATGATCTCAAGAATATAGTCGAGGCCTATTTAGATGACTTAGCATCTCGATCTCGTAAGAGGATGGATCATCACACACACCTCCGACTTATCTTTGAGCGATGTCGCTACTTCCGAATTTGCTTGAATCTAAACAAGTGCAACTTTTGCGTAACATCAAGACATTTGTTAAGTTTCATAGTGTCAACAATAGGGATCATGGTCGATCCTCTCAAGGTTAAGGAAATAATGCAGTTGCCTCCCCCATGCAAAATCCTTCAACTTCAGAGTCTACAGGGCAAGGAGATTTTTTTAAGGCGTTTCATCACCAACTATGTCGAGATCACAAAGGGATTTATGCGCTTACTAAATAAATACATTCCTTTTTATTGGGACGATGCTGCTCAATGCTCCTTTGAAGCGTTGAAACGTGCCCTCACAACTTCCCCTCTGCTTCGGACACCCAACTATAACAAAGATTTCTTATTATACCTGGTTGTAGCAGATTCAACCATAGACATGGTCTTAGTTCAGGAAGATGATTTGTTCTCAGAATATGTGATCTATTACCTGAGTCGAGGCCTAGTCAGACCGGAACTCAATTATTCTCATATTGAAAAACTTGCGTTGGCAACAATCCATGTTGTTCAACGGTTCTGTCATTATGTTCTTTTTCATAAGACCACCATCATTGCCATTGTGAAACTATTTCAATACATGTTGACACGACGGGTAATAGGAATAAATATCAGTAGATGGATAGTCATCCTCTAGGAATTTGACTTAGATTTCATTTCATCGAAATCCAAAAAGTCACTGGTCTTCGCAAAACTTATTTCGGAACTTTTGGTTGAGTCAGGTGATGTTATGTCCGAAGAGTTGCCTATCAAAGGAGATATGTTTTTGATCACCCCTTCAGATCCCTGGTATGGAGATATATTTTTCTATCTCCAGACTTTGAAGTTCCCCACCTCTGCTTCTCGTGATGAGCATCGTCGTATATGCCATCAGGCTAAGAATTATCTTATACTCAACAATACGTTGTATCAGAGAGGTGTAGACTGCATCCTGCGCCGATGCCTCACTCGTGAAGAAGCAGTTATCGTGATTAACAATTGCCATACTGGAGCATGTGGCGGTCATTTGTCTGGGTTGGAAAAAACCCAAAAGATTTTACGAGCAGGTTACTTCTGGTCGACACTAATCAAAGATTGTATCGAATCAGTCAAGAAGTGACACCCGTGTCAGATCTTTTCTCGGAATATGAGGGAACATCCTGCTCCCATGTTTCCTATCATCATAGTTGGTCCCTTCACCAAGTGGGGGCTTGATTTCACTACATGCAACCCTCCTTCAACAAGGGGGCACCATTGTTACCCATGATTTTGGTCATCATGATGATGTATTAATGATGGTGTACTCAGGCTCTTCATAAGAACTTTCTCCTGAGAAAAAGTTATTTTCATCTCTTCCAGAAAACTCATTTTTGAAGACTGTTCGCAGGTTGCTAGTATATTTTCCTGTGCAAATGCATGATTCTCACAAGCTACCTTAAGCCAGGGTGTGAGAAGTTCGCACTGTGTTGAACTGCTAGGGTACAAACTCTTTCTAAAGCAAGGAAAAAGATGAATTCTCGATGCTTCTAGAAGGGAATCTTCTAGAAGGATGAGATGGCATTCAAATGGTTATCCTAGTACTGGATTCCCTGATATTTTGGGATCATTCTTATCCAAGTAACTAATTCATTCTCTCCTATATATTGAGGGAATTCTCATGGAAAAGGTTAAGCAAGGTTAAGCAAGATTCATTGGAGAATTAGTGAAAGAATTGTGTGAAGGATTTATCCAAAGGGGTTGATCTTTCTCATGCAAGTGAGCAAGTGTGTGTGTCGGAGCCAAGGGCCATCGAAAGGAATTTTGCAACATCAAGGCTCAGGTTGTAATATTTACTTTCCATTAATATGATACAGTAATATGTCCCTTTCCCATAAAGCTATTTCCACTTTATTGTATAATTCCTTGATCATATACATAGATTGACTGTTGAATAGATCGTGCTTTCTTCACTTTGGTTGGTTTGTGTTGTATTGGTCTTGACTGCACGAGAGCACTGGAGTGAAGCGGGAGTAACAAAGACCATAGGAAGTGATAATAAGGTATGTTATTAGTTATTGCCTCCTATTTAATTCAATGGTCAAAATCTAGGGAAAGAGTCATGTTCTATCTTGCTTTGCTCTAGATCCAGGTGGATCCAGGGAGATCGGTTAGTGTTCGCACCTACGGATTTATCCAATAACAACCATTATATCATTGTAGCCATATACTACTTCACGAAGTCGGTCGAAGCTATGCCAAAGTTTAAAGATGATGGAGAGACTGCAACTCTCTTTTTATTCAACCAGATAATAGCAAGGTTTGGCATCCTGAGAGAGATTGTCACTGACCATGGCAGTCACTTTCAGAACTAGATGATGACCAAATTAACATCAAATATTGGATTGTGGAAAGAACATTAGTCACCATACTACCTCTAAGAAAATGGTTAGGTGGAAGTTGTAAATAAATCTCTTAAGACCATCCTATAATGAACGATCAACTCAACCAAGTCAAATTTGCATTTGATGTTATACTCGACATTATGGGCTTACCGAATGTCTATTAAGACTGCAACTAGTTTCTCACCTTTTCAACTCGTTTACGGGATGGAAGTAATCTTGCCTATCGAATGTCAGATCCCATCCCTAAAATTGGTAGTACAGTTATTTCCAGATACTTTTCCACTTGAATAACGATTATTATACCTTAAGCATCTCAATGAGCAGCGTCATGATGCGGCCCTAGCCAACGAGGCTCACAAACATAAATTCATGTGTCAGTATGATCGATCCATTTGCCCTTGAGTTTTCTCTGAAGGTGACCTTGTCCTGGTCTATGACCAAGATAAGGACCCCCTGGGGGCAGGAAAATTCAAACCCATGTGGTTCAGACCTTTCATCATCAAAAGAGGTTCTAAAAAAGGGCACTTATCGTCTAGTTGACTTTGAGGCAAATTATTTGGCGGAGCCTAGAAATGGTCTCTACCTCAAGAAGTATTACTCATAGGTAGGTCACCTTGGGTAACTCTTTGTAACATATGTATAGTATTTGTACTATTACTTTCTAGTTTCTTTTAGTATTATGGACGTGTCATTTTTGATGTTATATTTTGTCATTGTGGCAGATGTCAAGTGAATCAGACGTGTTCATTAGGTACGCAAATGGTGCTAGCTGACACACTCGGAGGCTTGCCTCTGCAACTTGGGTAATTTTTACACCTCAAGGCCAATTATTATCTTCCGGAGGTATATTCTTAGGTGACACCACAAACAATGTCACCGAGTACAGTGCATTTATTGAGTTTCTCTGTGACGCCCTGTCATTTGGTATCTCTCATCTCCAGGTCTATTTAGATGCTTAGCTGGTTGTGTCTCAGTTAAATAGAGTCTACCATGTTCATGATCCGAATTTACACCGACGATTCCTTAGGTTACATCTCTTAGAATGAAGCTTTGATTATATTACATATTTTCATGTTCCTAGGAGATTAAACCAAGTTACAGATACTCTAGCTAATCAAATTTTAGACTGGCATCTCGCACACATATAAAAAGATATACACATAAACATGTAAATACATTTTTATAGGAAAATATGATCCATAAGACACAAAAATACATAAAAATCCATATATAATATCATAAACACCAGAGTTCATAGGTGGACGGAAGCGCCTCAAAAAATATGACCAGTAACGAGTCATGGGGCTTATGCCCTCAAAACAATATATACAGGTGGAGATATCAAAGTCTATACTAACTAAAGTCAGGGCTTGTGGGCCCTGTTGTAATAATCAATAGCATTTTCCAAACTCCGAAACAGTCAGACCCATGTCCGTGGTGCCTCCACTACATGAGGTTGAATGGATGGTGGAAGATCCTTAATCTCTACCATAGGGATGGTGCGAATGAGTGAGGTAAAATTTCTCTCAACTCATCTCAAACACCTCTCAACCTCACCGACCGGAAGCTCTCCTACTGCTGCTGGTCCCCCTGCGGTGGTAGGTACGGCCTCTGGACGAGGATGACACTCGTTCCTCGCATAATCTGTAGGTCATGAGGGTCCCACATATGCACACAATAGACATGTATCTGTCAAATACTCGGGTATAAAAAATGATATATACAAAAAACAACATAAAAATTGTATATGTTTCAAAAAAAAAAAAAAAAAATGATGTAAACTTACCCATCTCGCCTCGCTCCTCACCTGGAGGTACATGGATCTCAGGATCTCTTGAGAAATCAATCTTAGCATAAATATAATCCTGTAGGGCTGGGATCTACCGTGACAACTGTTCGGGCTCAGAAATATCCTATTCTCATCCACCTTTCCCTTCATCATTCTTTACATTTCATCACCCCATTAACCTTTCACGATATCATTTCCATAAATATACTTGGGTTTCACCTTATTGTTCTCCACTTTATTCATTTTAGTATTTAAAAGGAATTTGTGATTAAATGTTAGAAAATCAACATGTTTTCATATATATCTCAAATATGTGTGAGCTTTGTAATGTGTAGGAATATGTGAAGGATTAATTCAAAGGACTTCTCGAATACTTCCTCCACCATTTCAATATTTGAGAAGATAATTCAAGACCATTACAAGGAGAAGATCATGGAGATTTGGTTGGAATATCTTATCTAAGATATATGAGAGATATGTGTGAGGATTTAAAGGGATTATATTTTGTAATAATGGAAAATAGGTTGAGAGAATAGTGGATCTGTAATAATGATATGGTTATCTTATCTTCAAGGCTCTCATGTATAAAAGAGAGTGATCTCTCTTCATGAGGATTCAATTAGATTATTCAAGTAGAAGAGGAACTATATTATTCAATTAATATGTAACTAGAATTATAGTCATTAATGGTAGTCATTAGGATTCGAAAGAGAAAGGGATTCTTAGCTTTGATTCATGGTTTTGGTTTTCATGCTTTCATTATTCTTTTATGGAGATTGATTTGATTATTGAATGTAAGATTGCTTCATTGATGAGCGCTCTCATGTGTTGTTGTGCCATTTAAATCTTCACTTGTTGTATCTGCTTTTCCTTCATGTAGTTCTCCATTTCTATATTAATTTCCTTTACACAATTTCTCATTCTTAGAGTAATTTCATTTAGGCAACTAGATTAGTGATTCAATTCCAGTCATCTATTAGATTAATGATTCTATTTCAGTCATGTGTTATATTAATGATTCAATTTTAGTTGTAGATTAAACATTATATTAGATTAGTCCCGCTTAAAGCTTGCATATACTTTGCGTGTGCTTCATCAGTTTACAACCCCCGGGTTGAAAAATTAGATAAGTTGGGCAAATACTACAATGGAATTAATTCAACATTAGTTCGGACCAATGTAACGATTGTTGTTCCTTTTGCAAGTCGTGTTGTTCCTTTGAATAGAACAACTATCGTTCCCTTTACGATTGATGTTCCTTTACAGGTGTTGCATCTCTGGAGGTTGGGTATTGAAAACGGAAGGTAATAACCTACTTAGGCGATAAGTAAAATGCTTGTGCCAACGCCTACCTTTGGTTGATGCATAGAGGTTGTTTTTAGGACATATTTAGAGCCCAACATTTTGGCTCCATTGTCAGGGAAGCACAATGGATTGAGGTATTAGTTTCTTTTTTATTTCAATTCATGCAAGTGTGATTAGACATGATCCTAACTCCGAGGTGACTTACAGGTAAGGACATGTAGGGTAGTGTAAATTTCAATTCATGCAAGTGTGATTAAACATGATCCTAACTCCAAGGTGACATATGGGTAAGGACATGTAGGGTAGTGTAAATTTCAATTCATGCAAGTGTGATTAGACATGATCCTAACTCTGAGGTGACATACGGGTAAGGACATGTAGGGTAGTGTAAATTTCAATTCATGCAAGTGTGGTAGTTTAAATTTCTTTTTCATGCAAGTATGATTAGACATACTCCTAACTCTGAGGTGACATATGGGTAAGGACATGTAGGGTAGTTTAAATTTCAATTTTTGCAAGATTAGTTTCAATTTCTGCAAGTTAGTGTAAATTTCAATTTCCACAAGATTAGTTTAATTTTATTTTTTTTGCAAGTGTGATCTACATGTGTTGGTTCTATGGGTATTAACAGCTACTTGAATGGAGACTGCTCATGTTCTCCCTGACCAACTATCAGGAACGTTTTAATTTTTGCAACTGTGAAGAGTATTTTTTTTTTATGTTTTAGCAAGAGTGTTTTTTAAAGTTTTTCATTTTGATTTGGGTGCTATAAGAATCCTTCTTTTTAACATGATTTAACAATGAGTGTCAGCTTGGAACTACTCACTCAGATCCTGGCAGACATTGGGATCTCCTCTTCCTTGGAAGGGGAGATATTGACAAGGATCAAAGATTCAAATACTCCTCCAGAAACAATTGAAGATTCAACATCTGAAGAATCCTACATATCTGATGACGAACAATCATTCAAACAGGAAATCGAGGAAGATGAAGAGGAGTTACAGCATGATCTGAGTAAGAAAAATCATGCTTACGAAAGCCTTATTGAACAATGGTTCCAGGTAACTACTCAATTAGATCAGTCGTTTTGTTTTTACTTAGTTAGTTTTCCGTTACAACGACTAGATTCATTCACTCTCGTATATTTTCACTTTTCATTCAAGAAATTTCCACTGAACATATTGTTGTTACTACTACGTGAGTGGCTACATTGGATCTTTGATTATACGTAACTAATGTCTCATTTCTAATTAGTGTAGTGTAGGTAGGGTTTTATTTTCAAGTTTTTTATCTTTGCTAGAATAAGTATGCTCTCCTCTGCGCTTCGTGTGATTGCAAGGATAAAAAAATAGCATGATTGATTGACTGATTTCATGAATATTTTTCGTCTTCCATTTGCTAGTAAATTTGTAATAAGATTGCGAAATCATTTTATTTTTTTTTTGTTTGTTAATTTGGCCGAACTTGTTGGCATCGGGATTAACCTGTGGCTTGCGAAACCACGACTCAAGGGCATCTAAGCCGTCAAAATCACCCAGGGATCGCACCCGGCCTGAGCCACACCAACCCTTAACATGGTTAGATGTTTTGTCCCCGCAGGTTTCGAACCGGTGACTTTAACATCATAGAGTGGCTTAACAACACACTCCGTCACCGACTGTCCTACACCTCGGGGATGAAAAGTTGAAGGAAATGGGGGTGGGCTTTGATCCACTTATGTGTGCACGAGTCACGATACCATTTAATATGGTATCTTTGGGTGCAACCACACGTTCGACCACTACCTCAAGGTGTCCCCATGGCTCCAGGTAAAGCCCTCACGAGAATTGAACCTTGCCCAACGGTAAAAAACACCTCGCTTTTCACCATTGGATCCAACCCCTTTGGGCTGAAAAAGTTGAAGGACATGGGGGTGGGATTTGATCCACTTATGTGTGCACGGGTCACGATACCATTTATTATAGTATCTCTGGGTGCAACCACATGTTCGACCACTACCTCAAGGTGTCCCCATGGCTCCAGGTAAATCCCTCACGAGAATTGAACCTTACCCAATGGTGAAAAACTCCTCGCTTTCCACCATTGGATCCAACCCCTTTGGGCAATTTTATTTTTTTATTTTGAAAACATAATAAAAATATAAATAAAATTTGCGCATCCATCCTCGACCTACACAATAAAAACAACACTGAGTGTTTCTATGAAGAAACAGTGGATGCAACTGTCCTTACATGTTGAAACAATGACTCTGAGCCGAAACAGATGGCTGAAACTGTGTCCCACTTATTGAATTGCTTTTTCTCGCCTTCATAAACCTGCAAATCACACCTTGAATTCAGACCTGCAAATAAAACACAACCAAACATTAGAACTTGTCTTCGAATCCATGTGAATGATCTTTTTCACTCTTACAAACTGAAACTATAAATCCCATGTTGAAATAGTGACCTCTATGCTAAAACTCATTGCACGATGCATCTTCTCATTTTTAAACTTTTGATCTCATTTCCTTCTGGTTTTAATCGCTTCCATCTCATCGCCTTTCACCCGCAACCTGCAAACACAAACAAGCAACTCACCTAGATCTGAATACTTGTGGCTCATGCTAAGTAAAACAAAACTAAATTCGGAAACCATCTACAAAAACTATCTGGATGATGACACTCTTTAATTTCATAATGAGTATGGTGATAATAATGTTTCCTACAAGGTCTGTGCTTTCCATTTTGATCTTCTCCAGATACACTTTTTCATTTTTCGCCAGTTGGTTTGCCCTCAAATTATTCTATTATTTTGGCACTCTCACTGTTGGCTGTTTGACCCATATCAAAATACCCTTCCGCCCTATCCGGCTGTGAAAATGGTAATCCAGAAGAGGTTGTATAGCCATCTTGAGCATGGCGAAAAGGGGCACATGTCTAGATGGAATCATAAAAATGACTAGTATAGTGATAAGAACAAATTCAATGATCCTTGGATCATGATTTTTCTACCTGGGGTTGTTACAACACTCCTTCCACCTTGGGATAGTTTTGAACGAATACTATCGCTTTATACATGAAGCATGCAATTGCAGAGCCTGCGTGGAGAATGACTAGCTATTGGTGGTTGCTTCCTTTTCTCATTTAATACATCACATGGAACCAAGTGTAGGCTATCCAAAGAACAACAAACCGGAGGAGTTCCCATTTTGCATTTATTAAATGAATATTTTTTATTTGGTTCCAAGCTCGGCATTATGTAGTCATAATTTTTCTCTTTCTGTTTCCTTTTGAACGACTGTGCCTTTTACAAACTCAGGAGAACAATATACTTAACATCCAATCCAAAAGACAGAAGTCACAAAGGTTCTATCAACCACGATGATGAAAAAAAATTTCTTGAGGAACAAGGAATTGCAATGGTTGATTTCTTCACGAGGTAAGCAGATCTATTTTAACGACGAGGTAAGTGATTGTGTGTCAATTTGATCTTCTTCCATACTTAACGATGATTTGTGATCTTATTTTTAAACCGTCGGCCTCCATATTAGGTTAGTTGCACTCCCCAAAATAGAAAAGGATATGCATTTCTAACAAAATGCAGGGGTCACGATTGGACTGCGTTACGAATTCACCACGTTTAGTTTGTTGGCTATGTGTTGCTGACAGGAGAAAATGGAGCAATTTTAATTGATTTGCAACGAGACAGTTTGATTTCGGCCATGATGGGAAGCTCTTGGAGGCTTCTTTCTTCATATTATTCATTTTTCTTTTCGGTCATGAGAGGCAGCCAAGCACGGATGTTTTCCATCACGAGAAGGACAAAATTGCAAGATGAAGTGTGACAGCAGGATTGAATTTCACAGAAGAGATGATAAGTGTGAATTCTATTACAAGGCAGTTGGTAGATTAGATGATACTGGCTAAATGCATCATATGTCCCTGTCTTGAAGCAACTGCGAGATGATGAAACACAAAATTACTACTTCACAGGTGCCCAGGATAGAAAAAGTACAATTAAATTTTTTATTCTTGTTGTAGACACCACCACCTATGTGGTAGCCAATCTAGAGATTCTCTTGTTAGGGATTGGGTATATTTAGAAAAAAATCTTCATGTGGGCACCTATCCCATGTCATCAATGTCTGGTGTAATGTACAACAAGTGAGTCTGAAACAGGTGATCCAGTTTGAACCGACCCCTGTACTTCAGTCCATTAAAGAGTTTGCTCCTATAAAAATAGCTAATCTTGGACCGGGATTTGACTTTATGGGTTGTGTTGTTGAGGGAATAGGGGATCATGTCAGTTCATAGGTGAATGAGGATGTGGAGCCTGGGAAGATTTTGATTTCTTTTATCGAAGGGATAATAATCGACTCAGTCTCAATCCAATGAAGAATTGTGCTAGAATTGCAGCCAAAGCAACAATAGAATTTCTAGGAGTTAGGTCGATGGGATTGTCACTGGCTCTTCATAAAGGTCTGCCTTTGGGAAGTGGTCTTGGCTCCAGTACAACTAGTGTAGCTATTGCTGCAGTGGTTGTGAATGCTTTGTTTGGAAGTAAATTAACGAAATCAGACCTTGTTTTGGCTGGATTGGAATCGGAAGCTGCAATTAGTGGTTATCATGCTGATAATGTTGCCCTATCTCTAATGGGTGGTTTTGTTCTTGTAATAGGGATGTGTGTTGTTGTCATCAACATGATAATGGTATTCTTTGATTTTCAGAGTTATGATGGCTACTTAAAGAGTGGTAGCAAGCTTCATTGATGGTAAATTTTCTTTGCTACAACATTAACTGCTTTCCACTTCACTCTGACTGCAATGGTGGGATTTATGTCAAATGCTACTGGGTACTCTGTTGCCAAGGAAATGCCCTTGTGGGAATTGATTTGGTTCTCTATTGTTTCCAATACATCTATTATGGGGATGAACCTGAGTCTCATGTTAAACTCAGTTGGATTTTATCAGATTTCAAAGTTGAGCATGATTCCTGTGGTTTGTGTGATGGGGTGGATTCTTCACAACAAGAATTATATCAGAGAGGTCAAGATAACTATGATTGTTGTGGTTATTGGTGTTGGTTTCTGCACTGTCACAGATGTGAAGGTGAATCTCAAAGGATTTGTGTGTGTTGCGGTGGATGTATTACGAACTTCATTGCAACAAATTTCAATTGGCTGCTTACAAAAGAAGTACAATATTGGCTCTTTTGATCTCCTAAGCAAGACTGCTTCTATACAGGCTGCATCTCTTTTAGCATTTGTCCCTTTTTCATACTATTATATAAATGGGTGTAACTTATTAGAATACAAATTCTCATCAGGAGCAATTATTTTAATACTCCTTTCATGTGTTCTAGCTATGTTCTGCAATCTGAGCCAATATCTTTGCATTGGACGATTCTCACCAGTTTCATTTCAGATTTTGGGTCACATGAAAATTGTTTGTGTTCTTATATTGGGTTGGTTGCTTTTTGATTCAGCATTGACTGTCAAAAATATTCTGCCACAACAACTAAAGCTATAGGTCACCTAGTCCCGGTTGACAGTGTTCCACCTGTTTCACCAGCCTAGATTCAGTCGTTTAACATGCAGATCACTGGCTTAAAGTCGTCGATCGATAGCCTGGAAAATGATCAAATAATAAAAGTTCATTTTTTTAGTTCCCATGGAAATTGCACTGGCTTGGATTTGAACATTGTCATCCCTTGCTCCCTTAGTATTTTTGCAGATTTCTACAGTATTTTGGCTATGGAAATTGTTATCAAGGATGATTATTCTTCGTTTCAAAGGTTGGACAAATTACAATGCAAGTTGCTTCTAAGGAAGTCCAATTGAAACACCAGAGGACAAATGAAGTCATAATTGGACATTGGATTGCAAATAAAGCACAGCCTGGATCTTATTGTAGGGTACATTGGTAGACCAAGACACACTGGCGTCGTGGTTGGTATGGGGTAGAAGGATGCATATGTTGGAAGATTAGATCTGATGGATTCATTGATAAAGATTCTTATTGAGCGTGGGTACTCTTTTACGACGACTGCAAAATGTGAGATAGTACGAGATGAGAAGGACAAGGTCAGTGATCGGATACGTAGGAGGCAGGACCAACATTCCATTCATCAATCCCATGCATTGATCGCTATGGACTATGATGCGAAACCCTGAATCATGATATTTAAATCAAAGCTCTGGATCACGATCTTGGTCACGAACTTCTCCTATCTAATGACAACATTCATGGTGGCCTGATGGTGTAGGTATATGAAAGTTTGATTGCGCAATAAAAAAAACATTTTTTTTTGTTTTGTTGTATTATAAAAAATAATATATAATAATAATAATAAATAAATAAAAATAAAATCAATCAATAAATAAAAATAAAAATCATAAAAATAAACGACAAAAAAATATTAAAATAAAAACAAATTATAAAAAGTAAAACAACACAAATAAATAACATTGCAAATGGACATTTTTATAAATTCTTGAAAACAATAGTGAACACATGTTTTTGCGATCAACGATGATACATACGTGTGCGCAACAAGAGGTATAAAACCACGTTTTTATTTTTACTTTGTTGCATTTGTCCTTCTTTCTGCATGTTGCGTTTTTCTTCGCACATCTCACAAGTTTTCATGCAGGATTTGTACTACGTTTTTTTCAGGAGTCCGGTCGATCACATCTTGCTACTAAAGTGATTTTCAAATATGAAAAAACTTTTCAAAAAGACACATGTCTTATTGACTGCTTAAAGGATTTGATTCCCATCTTACACATCATGGCATTTGTAGTTACACATAAACCCTTTCATAAAACCATTTGCACCATGAATGCCTTCCGCACATTTCTCCTTCAAAACAACTTGTTCATCTCTGTGTTGAATCCCATCTTCCATATACTTATCCTTCATGACTTCACACATGTCTATCTTTTTGAGTTGCATACATCTCTTTAGCTTTTTCCAGTTCAGTTTTCCTTGTCAATAAAACTATCCAACTCCCTTTCCCTGACTAAATTGCCTTTCCATAAGCACTATTACTACTGAGATCTTTTCATTTATAGTCCTACCACTCTTTTTATCCGAACTCATGTTGACTGATGTGGGATTCCTTAAGGCCCACCTTTCAACAAGTCTTTCCCCATCAACCTCAACACCTTATCTGGGATATAGAATAGAGTCCATTTTGAGTACCTGGAGGCTTGCATGCCTTAATGGCAAGTTCTCTCACTGAAAATCATGGGAATACATCAATGTACCTTGATCGTCATATCTTACAAGTGGCTCGACATCAGATCATTCATTCTCACTTCACCAGATGTACTCGGGTACCTTGTCACTCATTGACATCAATGGTGAGTTGCCTCGCATTGGTTAATGACATTCATCATTGGTCGGTAATCCAATGACTTATTTTCATGATTAACATCGACACATCCATTCGCATGATTCAAATTGTACCATCAGGTTTGGAAACGAGAGAAGACTATACACTTTTCATGAATCTATCAGCAGTTACAGCAGCATGACTTCAACCATATGATACTACCACAGTTCCACTTTCACACTTTCTCTTTTCCATGATTCATTTAGTAGCAGTTCAGATCCCTCCACTTCACATTCTCTGATCCCACCGACAACAGTCGCAGTGACAACAATCATCACTTTTCATATGATCTTGCAGTAGTGACATCTTCCATGCTCTAGCAGTCACATCATTCATATTCCTATTGCATAGTTCATCAACATTTTGGGTGAGTGGAGGTATGTTATTTTCTAAACTTTAATCATGTAATTCCTCAACTGCTAGCGATGAATAATTTGGAAAACTCCCTCATTTAGTTCCCTTTCCTCTTTCACTTCTACGACTTATGCCACATTGCATGAGGACATGCAACAAGTTTAGTTGGGGGGTAGGGGACATTATTCACTATCATCACTCCACTTTTCCACTACCATCATTCCATTTTTTGTTTCATTTACCAGTTATGAACATTTCTTTTCCAACGATACTATGTTTCACTTTACTTCATAAGCACTTATATACATATTGGCATGATTCACACATATACAAAAACAAAAAAAGGGGCTTTCTTATACTCAGTGATGTTTTCCTTATGAACATTTATAGCATACATTTTCCAGTAAAAATATGGGCAAATTATTATCATAACAGCAAGAGAACAATTAACGAAATGAAAGTTGTTAACACAAGAACCAACATTCTTTATATTCATGGTTGTCACACAAGAACCAACCATAATAAAATGTCAGTTGTTACTTATGTAAAACCCATCCTCGAAACATTTATTATCATCACTCAAAGCCAACATTTAGATGCCAAAATTTCTTGAGAAGATCCATGCATGGTTGCATGAGGACATGCAACAAGTTAAGTTGGGGGTTATGTTGGGGCTCAGAAATGTCCTATTATCATCCACCTTTCCCTTCATCATTCTTCACATTTCATCGCCCCATTAACCTTTCACGATATCATTTCCATAAATATACATGGGTTTCACCTTATTGTTCTCCACTTTATTCATTTTAGTATTTAAAAGGAATTTGTGAACAAATGTTAGAAAATCAACATGTTTTCATATATATCTCAAATATGTGTGATCTTTGTAATGTGTAGGAATATGTGAAGGATTAATTCAAAGGACTTCTCGAATACTTCCTCCACCATTTCAATATTTGAGAA
>ML798547.1:324347-342682 GCA_009831015.1 Picea engelmannii | reverse complement strand
TCTGATTCAAAGTGCTATTTCTGTTGCTATTTCGTATATCATTTCTGTGTATTGTGAAGATTATGCTGGATATTTTACTGTTATTCTGTCATTTCTAACATTTCGTTTCTGTTCTGCATATTTTATATATCTGGTATCTTGCAGACTCATTGGTCCTTCCACCACCCTGTCATGGCAACAACACTTCTCATATGTAAACCGCAGGAAGAGAGGCCTGATGTCCTCGTACCACCACTCGAGGACTGAAACTAGGAACTCTTTCAAATAAGAAAGATCATAGAATCGTCTCGAACCCGAAGTTCCTCTGCATCCACAATCGACAATATGTCAGCTGGCTCTTCATACAATCCAACAGTGTAGTGCTCTAGTCAAATATCTGTGCATTTAAGCATTAGACTGCATAGTTCATCTATGCACGGGACACCTGATGTAGAGACGCAGAACCAGTCATCCGCCCAATAAGGAACACAATCGCCTGCAGTGATAAATCAATGATCTTTCTTATTGGAACCTAAGAGATCGATCGGTCTATACCATCCTCACAATAAAGTCCTATCAATTTCGATATGTTATGAGGCCCTGAAGGAAATGTCTGAAAATTGACTGGTTCCTCTCTCTTGGAGAGGCCAGTCAAAAATTATATGTTCTCTATAGTGGACACCAATGACTGCCCCTCTAACATAAAAGCCTCTGTGTCAGGGTGCCAGTATTCAACCAAGGCATTCAGTATCCTCAGTTGTGCTCTCATGAAAGGAGATATAAAAAACTTGAGCAAGCCACATTGCATTAACATTGCCACAATGTTAGGGTCTTCCCCAACTAGTGCGTTGATTTCTTCATGCTCTCATTCTCTCCATTACACATACATCTTGCACATGGGAAAATTTTCAGAGGGTTAGGCCTTTCCTTTTAAACCTGTTTGAACTCATGGGAGGGCCCACGCGGGCCGTTGTGATGACAATCGCATGTACACGTGCTTTGACATCAAACAGAGTGAGTGTACACGTGGGCTATCTTAGGACAACCTTAATGGACCTAAGGCCGACCTTTTAAAGGTCAACGCCCCCCCAAGAAACCAAATTAAATGCATAAATAAATAATTAAAAAGAAAAAGGAGGTAGTTTATACTTACTTGGTCCAGACGGATGGTCGTTTCATCCACTATAGCTCCCGGAATAACCACTTTTATCAAAGGGTTTTTTTTTCTCCAGAGTCAATTTCCAAATCAACAATGGTGATAATGAGTTGCCAACTTCTATTTATAGACTTTTTGGCCCTTTTTTGTCACTTTTTTGGCCCCCTTATCATTTTCTTTGAATTGAAAACCATTTAGAGTGATTCAGGAGTTGCTTGGGAAGGTTACGATCGGGTATCAAGACATTTTTTGGAGTTTTGGGTCACTTTTGACGGTCCGTGGGAAAAACCTCAGAGGGTCAACCTGAGCATATAGGTTAGGTTTCCACCCCTACTTGTGTATCTCGTTGTCTTTATCCCTTTGCCATAGGATCGGTCCCATCAGGTTGTGACACAGAACCATCATTGCTTCTTTAGAAGTGTCATGATTTGGTGGTAGAGCTTACCAGAACATGGATGCCCTAGGTAGATCCTGGTTTCATTATGGTGTCCATGCTGTCACTAATGACTGTAGGCTCAGGAGTCCTTTTTGTTTTGCCTGATTACAAGTTTGAGCCTCATTTTCATGACTCTTGACCTCACCCACGGGACTCCCAAAACATAATGGGTCTTCTTTTAAGCCCTTTTCAGACCCTCTAAACATGAAAGGATTGTGGAGCGATCTTGTGGCCTTTCACGCTTGTTAAACTCAAATTTGATGTCATGTCCATCTGGCGGTAGTTTACCCCTTTTTCGGTCCAGATGGTCAACTGTACGAACAAAGGTATACTCTAGGAGCCTCGGTTCTCTAGAAGAGTACCCTCAGGTATAATTTTACCCCTTTTTCGGGCCTTAGGGACTAAAATTACGAAAAAGGAACCCCCACAGAGTCCATAGTTAAACTCTTTTCAGACTCTCTAAAATTGAAAATATCGTCAAGTGACCTTATTCTTTCACACTCGTTAAAATGGTCTGGAAGAACATTCCTGACAAAGTCCATAGTTAATCTTTTTTCAGACTCCTTAAAAATGAAAAAATGGCCAAGTGATCTTGTCTTTATCACACTCGTTAAAATGGTTTTGAATAGATGTCTTGTCAGTGTTAGTTTACCCCTTTTTCGAACCGACTAGACTACCTTCGAAAAAGGTACCCCATTGGAGTCTCCTTTTACATTTTTCAGACTCTCTAAATATGAAAAAACACCGAGCTTACCTTATCTGGGCTCGTTAAACTTACATCGAAGGACATTACTATTGTGTGTCTTATTAATCACATTTTCATACCCGTGTCTTTGGCCTAATGATGACTCCATGTTTCTCTCAACTGAACCATCCGAAGAATGCCTTATATGCAAGCCCTGTAGCACTTTGCCTCTGCGTCTTGACACCTTTGGCCCCTGGAGGATTTTTCCTGACTGTCCTTTTCTTGCATATGTCCCTTTTCCTTGATCATCCCTGTATTCTAGGTGCTTGGAACTAAGTATGTTTGCGAGACTCAATCCTCCTTTGTAACGTAGCATTATTTTATTATTTTTCAAGCTTTCCAACATTATTGAAAAAGACAAAAAAAAAATCAAATATACCCCAAAAAGAGGAAGGGAAAAGTATTTTATTTTTATTTGGAAACACAATGAGTCACCCTTGGACAAAGCACATCCTTCCGTTTGTTCTTCAAGCTCTAGGATTTAATACGACCTTAGGAAGTTTTTAACGCTACATTGAGCTATGTCCTCCTCCGTTTGGTTATTCTTCCAAACATATGGAGAGTTTGTGTTGCCTCCTGCCTCGTAAAATTATGTTAATGCCATGCTGCCTGAGTCTCATCGTTTGTCATGCTATTTTCCAAGGGAAGTTTTTACCAAGCCTGAGTCGGCCCTTCTGTAGTTTGTCTCTTTCCCTTATGCCTAGCCATCCCAAAAGTCCAATCAAGTCTTTGTTCAAAATCAATGAAGCCTTCAGTCTGATAATCAATATTCTCTAGTCCATGACCGACGAGCCGTCGAAGACCTATGGGTAGTGAACTCATACACTCATATTATAGTCATACCCGAGTTTTGAATATTTTGAATTTGTTTCTCGATCTTTAAAGACCTCATCTCCAGCCATCAGGCCTTATCAGCTTCTAGAAGATGGATAGTCTACACGTATATCTTTTTGATTTCGAGATGTAGCTCCAATGTGTATTGCTTGCGGCTACACTTTATATAGTTATATGACATGGATCTACAGTGTATTTGATTGGTAGCCATGATTTTATTTCATCCCGAGCATGGGTATGCCCGCCTCAGTGAGAAAATTATTATTTTTTTGAAGGCACCTCCCGATTTCTGGTCCCTGGGCTTACTTGTTTGGAATGTTGGTGAAGATTGTTATTGTATTTCATCCATCCGATGCTATTTCGACCTCACAAATTAGGAGGCATATGTTATAACCCTAATTTTCACCAGACATGCTTACCTGGCATCAGGTCATCTCAGATTCCTTCTTTTCCAAAATACTGTTGAAAAACTCTTCTTAAAACCCCTTTTATAAAGGCCCACGTTCCCTGCTCCATTAATGCACACATGTACACACTAGCTGACCAGAGACAGCCCGTGTGTACCTACAAAAGAACGAAAAAAGGAAAGTTGGTGATGAAACACACAGCTTTGGGTAAGTTAACTAAACCTTTCGACCATGCATGGTCGATCACTCGACCAAATACCTAGCTTCTTCTAGCCTATAAAAGAAGGGTTAGGGGTCCCATTTGAAAGGAGGAGAATCATAGTAAAGAAACTATACTCAATTACTCATTCTCTTTGTCCCAACCTTTATCCATCCTTGTGCAAAGAGAAGTATAGAGAAAATTAGTTGGAAGACATTGGAAGAACAGCCCAGGACCAGGATCGAAAAGCGGTAGCTGACTTTATCATTGTAAGGTATCATTGTGATGTTAATAAAATAATTTATTTTCCCCTCCTACCATATGATATTGTCATTATTGGAATATTGATTGTAGGATTGATTAAATCTCTAACCCGTTAGTTCATAGATCAAATGCATGTGGAGTTCTTTGTTTGTATTTAGTGAATGCAGGTCAGCATTGGGAGGAGAGTTGTAGTCAAAGAATGACAAAGCGTGAAAAGGGATCAACATCAAACACAAAAAATAAGGTACGTCAAATTAATCTCTTGAGCCTTGTATTTACATATGAGTAATGGGGGTTTAGGCATGGGATGATGGTAAAAAGTAAGAATCTTTAGGTCATTTATGCATGCATGATAAAACCCTTAGTGATAGTCCGTAGGAGGGATTTCCCACCCACAAAAAAGGTGCGTCATTCTCTTTAGGGAGAGTAGGGTTGAACATAGATTGCATTGGTGTGTCCACTTCTTCAATTATAGGCTAAAGAGGATGCATAGTAACGGGGGCGAGAGATGCTTAACCCTTAACAAAGGGGGTGAGGTTGGGAGAAGATTGCGTCGGTGGAACCACTGAGATGATCAAGGGAGAAGTGGTGTGAAGAGAAACCACAGATGCATCCAAATCTGAAGGGATTTTGGGTGAGCCCCATGCTTCTGTTATCTCAATAGTAATCAGACACAAACGCATCAGGTGACTTCCTTTGCAAGTCTTGCAAAAGAATTTAGGCTTACGTCTAAGGCATCTGGGATTCTCAATGTAACTAGTAGGGGAAAGAGAGTCATCTCCTGTATGATGACTAGAAGCAGGAGATGTGACATGGCTATGGTTCAGGGAAAAAAGAATGGTGCCCCCAACATAATTGGTATAGGTTGGGGGCAAGCTGTCAGCGTAGTTTGTAGAAGAAGTCGACCCATCTCTGACATGAATGGAAGAGGTTGGTGATGGAGCACCAGTATGACTGATAGTGACTGGATTGGTGATAGATGGTGGCATTTGATTCCATGGTATAGGGAAATATTTATTCTGAAAAATTGCAAGCCAAGCAGGATCTTGGTATACCTCTTGCCCTAGCCCAGAAAGGTGTTGGTTCATGCCAAAATGGTCTGAAGAGGTTTATACGTGCATCGTCACTGAGGTCTGTGAAGAGACTAAGGTAGGATAAGGATTATTCGAGTGAGGATATATGTTACCCCCTTGTGAAGGGGTCCCATAAAGAGGGTTTCCCGAACCGTAAAACTGGTTCTCTCCATATGAAAGACTTGGTGGTAATTGAGGACCTGTCATGGAAAAAGTGTTCGAAGGAACTAACATGGTTGATGAAAGATACATGGATGGGGTGTGATAAGTGGGATAAGAACCCATCTAAGTATTGGCTCCTAAAATATCATAGCTAGTATTGGATCCATATGGGGGAAGGTTCCACCCTCCCATCGAGACTCGACTCATATCAAACAAAGTAGTAGGCATTGGAGCCATGGTGCCCCCGGGTCCAATGCTAGGATTCATATATGTGGGCTAGGGAGAGGGTTGCATGGGGGGAGGCATATCAATAAAAAACTGTCTAGAGACCCAAGGTGCGGACTGAGTGTTGTAGTTTTGCATACCATTGTAAAACATGGAAGGGTCTGTCCCTATGAAACTAGCAGGTATCATGGGGTGTGTATCAATGAATGAGGGAGAAAAATAAACTCCATTGTACATAATGATGAAAACCAAAATAGATGCCTAAGGTCGGCTAGTAGTCAAGGAGCATACCAAAAAATCAAACGGCCAATATGCATGCAAACGAGCTAAAGTGGTTGAGTGGCCTCCCTCGCTAAAGAAGGTATGTCTCATCCAAGAGGGACCTGAGACTCCCTGCTAAAGTTTGGAGGTAATAGAATCAATTATAAGGGCCCTCGTAGGATTAACAACCAGTCAGTTAGATCCCCTCGAAGAGGTAATCCTCCATAAAGGCTGTGTGTTTTCTGACCCCTATCTGACTCAGGATACAAGCAAAATAACCCCTGCAGGTAACCTATGAGATACCGAAGTCAAGAAACTAATAAACCATTGTATAACCGATGCACAGGCGAGCAGTCATAAGTCCAGATCATCATATGGGCATGGTAGTAAAGACCAAAACCTTGAAAGCATCGCCTCTCATAGAGGTATGGGTACTAGAAATATTCCCAAATAGGAATAAATCCACAGAAATATCTCTGACGCTAGGTGAGTATCCAGGGGTTATCCATTCAACTAACTTCGTGCGACCTTGTGATTAACTCCGGTGTGAGCAGAGCCTCTTGATATTACCAATTAAACAATGGACTTCTCAACTCCCTATCTCATACACATATGTTGATTTAATTGCCTTGGAGAAGTTTACTCACAAGATCTTATTCCAAGGCACTAAATCCTAGGCTAGTTTGTGCACCCTAAAAAATAAAATCGTGACTAATCAATTTTAGTTTAAAGCATAAATTTTATTGGCCATGGTTACTCTAAAAGATATGGAATTGAAACTCATGGTGTTATGACTCTGCAAGAAAATAAATACTGATATAATGCAAAGTCTATATTTAAATTTTCAATGAATGATATGCTAAATAAGAATAGTTCAGTCTTCAATTTTAGTTCTGTAATTCAGAAGTAAAATGAAACCTTTCACTAAATGTGCTAAGCTAATGATAAATATTCCAAGATGAATATGCCAACCGATGCAAAATGCCTATTTTTTTGTATTTTCAATATACTAAAAATAAAATGCATGGACTGATGAGAAACCTGATATATAAATTCTACTGTGTATAAAATCAATAACTCAAGCAAAATACCAATTGTTGGAGCCGCCCTTGTTTTCTACCTTTCAAAATTTTTAATTTTTTGATACTTGAAATCTAAAGTGATTTTTGTTTTTCCTTCCAAGATCTTAAAACTTTGAAATCTTATCGCCTGAATAGCAATGCTTTTCGACTTTCAAAACAGATCCATTTTCGCAAGTATGTTCGCTCTTTTGTTTTATTTCGGGTCTCGCAGGTCGGATACTTTAAACCTTGAGTTCACACGTCCCGAGTCACGAAACGACGAAGTCGTTTTAATTTTCGCCCAAGACATTAACTAGGGTAAGACTTTTAACTCATGAGTATTTGTTGTCGGGAGTTCGCGCCTCGGCATTCGTCAAACCTAAGATTTTTTTTTTACAGCTCCGAGAGCCGAGAACGCGATAACTTTTGTGATAGCTTGGGTCAAGAATTAACCCTGGTTAAATTTGGTTTTCGGCACTTCGCCACTCGGTACTTTCCTTCATAAAGTTAAATTGTCTAAAACCCCAACGCACGAGGTTGCGACATAACTATAGAAAGATTAATTAGTCGCCTAATCTAAGATTTTCTTCCCATAGTTGATCCTTAATTATCGCCATCTCGCAGTTTTTGCGACTCGGCGTACTAGCCTCCCATAAACTTATCGCCGGATTTCCGAGTCGCGATATAGAAATAAGGTGATTAGGAAATTAATGATGCTCCAAATATCGATTATTGTTATTTAAACCCAAATCGGCCCTCGTAGTCTCGCGAGTTGAAGAGTCGAAATGTTAAAAGGAAGTTCACGATGCAGCGAAAAGCGAGAAAATTATTTAAGTCACTAAGATTTGAATTTTTTGAAATAAAACGAGATACGTCTCGCGCATCGAAGTTTTCACTTTTCACGAGGTAGCTACTTGCTCTCCATACCCCGACTGCCTGTCAAGCCGCCAAACATTGATGACATTAATGAAGAATTAGGGTGAATCCACGAATAAATAAAATCGGATTTATGCAATAAATTTGTTGCTAATTGCGATTTGACAGACTTATTCCGAATAGTACAGAGTTTTAAATATATACGAGAGTTTCATTTTATTCCAAACATTTTTCATAAGCGCACAGAGCTCATCTTTCTCCGAGTGAACTAATTTCTGCATGTATACACAGGTCTATCGCAGAAGAGCGAAAATGCAAGTTTCAGCCATGGCTCCAAGGAGAGCAGCGAAGGAGAATATCGAGGTTGCAGGGCAAGGCCCAGATAATGTCTCCGACACTTTGCCCCAGAGTGTCGGATCAGTCCCTAGCTGGTCGTTTGTTTCAGATATTCTGCAATCCGAGTTGGTGAATTATTCAGACTCCGACGACAATGATAACGAAAAAGATGACCTGAACACTAAATACAATATAGTTGTTCAATCAGGAATGCACCAAGTTGCAACCAGACCCCGGTTGCTCCCATATTATGACATGAGCTGATGGGCGTTGGATCACATAGACCTACCCACAAGAACTATCATAAGCGACCAACGCACCACAGTCGGGACTTTCAGACCAGAGCATATCCAATCCATGTATAAGCTCCCAACAACCTCTAAATACACCTATGATGTTGAATTCCTAGAGGGATTCAAGGAGAAGGAATGTATTCAATATGACAAAACTATGCCCGGATTGATAAAAGATTGGGTTTCACGCTCCGTGAAATTCATAGCTAACGACCAAGGTGTTTATTCAATCTCTTCGCTGGAGCCACAATATATGTATGTGGCAATGATGACATGCCGACTGTTCGGAAAGGAGGATACTTCACATTTCTACATTGCGTGGGTACCTCTCATATTTTGGGTAGCAGAAGGTTGATCATTTAATTGGGCAAAGATACTCTCTGACAGTTTGCTCAACCGGGTCACCGAGTACCGAGAGCAGAAGGAAAGTGGGAGACCATCCTCTTTTTTCATGTCTGCGTATATCATGGACGCAATATGCTCCATGAAACCGTTCCCTTTGATGAACTGGGCTTGGAATCCAGCCTTAGAAAAGCTTGTACATGAGTATCACGACAAATTGTGGGAAAATAAAGAAAACAAATTTATTTATGAGATTTTCAACTGGGTGATGGTGCCCTTGCACATCGCCATTTTTGGTCGTTCGCCACCTCGTATCTCAGAAAGCATTGCTACAAATCTGAGTGGTATAGCTGATTGGTACGTAGAAACAAAATTCTCCTATTTCACGGTGTTCGGAGCTACTGTTCCTCCGCTTGCACTACCACTTTTCATCCCCGACAAGCTGGTCTGTCGTGAGATCACCCGACAAACAGTGATTGGTGGGGTGAGAAAAGAGCTCAAAGCATCTTCAAAGAAGGTATGGTCGTTTTTCCCTGTTCAGCTAAATTCTTATTCTTTATTGGATTTCGGGCATGCTAAAGTCGAGGCTACATCCCTGGAAGACCTAAGCTTGGTCTCCATTGAATATAAAAAACATGATCCTCAGAAAATTGTAAGCAACCATTTGGCAAATTGTGGGCTGAAGAAGTTTGAACACGAGTGTTCACCCTTGGATGACATTTTCCGAGGGGCAAGATCTTATGGGGAAGTGGAAGTCAGAATCTGATCTTTAGCACCTGAAGACATGACTTTGGTGTTAAAATTCCAAGAACATAGATGAAGAAGCCTTCCCATTGTGTTGGGAGGTTTGGGTATTTCCGAGGATAAAAAGAAGGATGCCGAAGGTGCTAAGGAGAAAATTTATAACCCTGAGAAACACCAGGAAGGGGAGCATGGGAAGAAACCAGAAGCAGAAGAAGAGACTCCAGACCCTCCAAGCAAACAGATTTTGGAGGCTGAAGGAAAAACTCCAGACCCGCCGAGAGAGCAGATATCAGAGACTGAAAAAGAAAATCCAAATACTCTAAAAGAACAGAACCCTGTCGATACTCCAAAAGAATCGACAAAGAAAATAGGAAAACCCATTACCTCGGTCACACCCTTGCAGTCTGTACAGGGAGATGTAAGAGAGGGATGGATATTTGGTGAATAACTGAGGCCTATTAGGGCAGAGGAACTCCCTCCTAATGAGTTATTTTTTGACAAAAAGAGAAAAGTTGTAGTGAAACAAGAATTTTATCAAGAAGGAGAGTCCACAGTTAAAAAATACAAAGTCATGACAGATGGCAAGAACAAGAAAAGTGACCAGCTTGCTATTGAAATAGCTGGAACACTGGGGGCCTACGCTTCGGCGAATAAATTCTTGGTTGGGCAGATGAATCACCAATCAAAAAGAAAAGATCGCCTCATCAGGACCCTCGAGGCCAGGTTAGCTGCAGCCATAGAAAATGCCAAGGGCCAGGCCAACATAGAGATGGAACAAGCTAGATTGGCCGATAAAAATGAGATAGAAACGCTCAAAGTCAAGCTAGAGAAAGCACATTCAGTGATCCGAGATGGTCGGGTGCAGGCTGGTCAACAGAGAAATATGATCACAGAGTTACAGGCTTAGTTAGAGGTCGCTGGAAGCAGGGTGATCGATGTAGAGGGGTTTAAATCCCGAGCGATCGATATTCGGAGCAGGATCTCTTCTGTACAGCAGAATCTACTGGACAAAGTGGGAGTGATTCGAGAATATTGCCTGTTAATGCATCAGATTTCCAAGAATTTGACCGTCAGAGAAAGGAAAGCCGAAGCTGCTCAGGTCGCCTTTTAAGAGGCGGTGATAGCTACTAACAACAGATTTTCTGCAGGTTCTCCCGGACTCACCATTGCTAAACAAACTAGAGGTAACATTCTATTAAAAGATTGGGAACATAATATTTCTTTAAGCAAGGAACAGGCCCAAAAAGTAACAAATTCATTAGAAGAAGCCTTCAATACTATTGATGGTGAGATGCTAGGTATGGAGAGTGGAGGAGATTCAGAAACGTTAAGGCAAATGAATGTAGAACAGATTTCCCTCGACCTGAAAGAGAAGAATGAGAGAGATTTGGCGGATATCTCCAAGATGGATAGGGTGGACATGGCTCAAGTCGACAAACACTTAATTCAACCTGGTGCACAACTAAGTGCCCTTGACATCGTTGATACACAAATGGGAGATAAGCTGCCGCAGTTAGCCCGAGAGTGCTATTTCACTAAGGCCAGCTGTCAATCGGAACCTTGGCAGCTTGTGTCCCATTTTGTGGAAAAATGTATCATGTGCACCGAAGCTGAGCAAAGACAAGCACCTGGCACCATTTGAAAATAGAGTAGGAGAAAAGAGAGTGATTTCGCTCTTTTCGGTTGTAACTGAATTTGTGAAACCGTTGAGTTTCTGAACTGATCTGCCAAGTTGTATAAAGATACCACAAAAAGAAGAAGAAAGGGATGGACCTTTTTGGTATCGATTGTAATAGAGTTTTTCATTTGAAGAAGTTAATATACGAGCAATTTGAAGATTCTCGATTCCATCCAGACTGTATTATCAAGTTTGTTTCTTTGTACTTCATGCTTCATTTCATTCCACTCATTCATAGCTGATGTGCTTTGTTATAATTTAGTATGACCACTACTATAACAAAAGAATTCTGGTTTTCTATCTCTGTCTATTGTCTTTCCTCTGCACTGGCTATCAGCGGGTATAAGACCAATTCGCATTTTCAGAATTCTACGTTTATTCTTTTCTATGTCAGTTATTTTCTCACAAATTTCCTCTTCTGCTTATATGTGATTTCTCTTTGACAGGAACTTCATGTTATACGCAGCTAAATGTTTCTCTTTCGCATCACACTTTTATATTAAATTATAATGCAGTTATGGGAAAGGGCCTTCTTTTGCAATCTTTATTTCATTCAGAAAACGTAAAAATCTCTCTTTATTTCGACCAAATTGAAACAACACTGAAATCTCTCTTTAAATTATTTCTTATGATTACTGTTCCTCAATGACTGTACCTGCATCTACGCAACCTAATATTGAGCCCGGACTATCTAATCAAACACATATTGCTTTAAATCTTTTCGATACAATCCTCAAAACTGCTAACACCCGGGATGAACTTGAGCGTTCATGGGCAGCCATTGAACAAGATATTACCACTCAGGAACAGTGGGAAGCTAGACAACGAGAACGTAGAAATCCTCATTAGTTTCCTATACCGAAGGTTAACGTAATCCTCTTATTAATCTTTAACATACTTTCGGATGCCTTGACACTGTACGCTAAGCCTTAGTACAGACTCAGGAACAACATCTTTCTGGCGCCGTTGCTGGGGAGCGAAGTTACAAAATCTTTTCCCTGGGAAAACGACATTTATTTCGTTGAAAGTGTTACTCCTTGATAGTGAACATTGAGTACACACATTTTTAAGGCTTTTTCAATATTTCACTTGGCGACTCCACTGAAACAAAAACTGGCTTATGGTAGAAAGAGTACCAGACAGAACCCATATGGCAAGTTGATTACGCCTGTTACTGATCCAGAAAAACTTTTAAAAACAAAAAACCAACTTTCCAAGGCTAAGTGCCATTCAGAACCTTCTACTTCACACAGTCCTCTATTCGATACTAGAGATCTGATGTCAAATTGCTCTGAATTTAGGTGTGAGGTCCCTTCGACTTTCCCATCCATACACAAGGAAAAAGGTCCTCTAGAAAATCCGTTAACAGTTGACATTCCATCTTTTCTTCGACATAACTTCTCGGTCTCGCCTGATTCCAAGAAAGGTGCTACACCCTCTTTTTCTACACCCAAATCAATGGCAGCCGCTGGAGGAGGTGGTGCAGGCGCCCCTGGAATAGGAGGCGGAGGTCAAGGGAAGGTTTCTCCTCCCAGAGTATTCGCAAAAGTAGCAGTGAGATACGCTCCCCTGGTTTTACCTGTCCCCCTTCATGATTTGCCTGAAAACTACATCAAAAATCTTCCTAATTTCACGGGGGAGGGAGATCTAACCGCAGCCGAGCATATCAATTTCTTTGACCAATTCGCAGACATCTGTGGTATCGAGCATGAAGATTTCTATTCAAGACTTCTTGTCCAGACTTTTGAAGGACCGGTTTGAACTTGGTTTCGGAGCCTACCCGCAGCTTCTATCTTATCATATGACGCTTTGGAGGATGCTTTCCTAAGACAATGGGGAGAGTGAAAAGATCACTTATATTATCTCACTGAGTTTGGGTCCCTAAAGAATAAGAACTCAGAAACAGTTATGGAATTTATTATGAGATTCAACAAACTGTATAATAAGATTCCAGTTGCAGTTAAACCCTCTGAACCCTCTGCCAAAGTAAGCTTCGCGGGAGCCTTCGAGCCGGATTTCGCACTACTTTTACGAGAAAGAAGAGGAACCACCCTAAGTAGAATGAAATACGATGCTGTCGAAATTGAATCTAATATGATGGCTTTGGGAAAATTAAAATCCAAAGTTGAAATAGTCAACCGCGATAATAGACGCTATAGGGAACCAGCGGGTCCTTCGGGCTCGAATCGATACACCGATGATAGGGTAGATGATATGGCCCGAGTGATTAAAGAACTGTCCAATAAAATTTCTAGGATGGAGTTGGAACAGGTTAGGGCTGATTCTTCAAATAAAAAGGATTTCAGGAGAAACCCAAATCCCCAAAATCAACAGAAACAAATAAAGAACGAAGATCAAAGAATACAAGCCCCATTAAAGAATGGAAATTTTATCGGAACAAACGACTTCCAAGAGCTCGGAGATTCGGAAGATGAAGTCGCATGTTTCGGTGATGAATGCTCACAGCCATTTTTGACCAGGGAAGACTACGAGAAATCTTTAATTACCCCTCAACCATCTAATGGAGATGAAGAAGGTGATCATAATGACCTCGGCGTATCTCAACCAGAAACAAAAATGATAGCGGCTGAGTTTCAACCCAAATACAATCTGAGATCTAAAACTAAACCCACCTCAACTGACCAACCTAAGAGGATCCTTCAAAGGGGCCAAGTTCATGAACCCCCTTCGGAAGAAAACTTGTTACCCAGCAACAAAACCAAGGTAGCCAAAACACAGGGGTCCGAGGCAAAGAAAGTTGAAACTCAAACACTAGAAACCGAACCAGTAAATAAAGTTACGACTTCAACTAAAAACACGAGTGATAAGGCGATCCAGGCAAGTAAGTCAGAAAGAAAAAGTGTGGAAGTCTCGACCAAAGAAACGGATAAGGTAAATACATCTTTCAGTCTTGAAAATGAGTTAAACAAAATTAAAATACCGATTCCTTTGGTAGAATTAGCAAAAAATCTTGCTTATCGGAAACAGATTGCCAAAGCAATGGGTGTCTACGATCTAGAGGGCCAGTCTGAGGTTATCCGAGAAATTCAGTATGATGTTATCAATCTGGAAGATGATAGACCTAACATCACCTTTGGTCCTCATTTTGAGGGATCCAAAGACAACGTCGCTCCATTCTATATCACCCTGAACATTCATGATCAGTTACTGCATAACTGTATGTTAGACTCCGGGGCTTCACACAATGTTATGCCCAAAATTATAATGGAGAGGCTGGGACTTCAGATTACGAGACCTTATGGAAATCTGTATTCTTTCGATTCCAGGAAGGTTAAATGCATGGGAATGATAAAGGATATGGTAGTTACCCTAGCACATATCCCTGTTAAAAGTATCCTAATGGATGTGGTTATCGCCGATATCCCTCCTAAATACGATATGTTGTTTTCGAGGTCATGGGGGGGCAAGTTGGGAGGTTCCCTGCAGTTAGACATGTCTTACGCCACAATCCCTGTGTTCGGGGGTCAATTCACTCGTTTGTACAGAGAAACAAGATTAGCGTATACCATCAGTGATCCTCAAAACCCAAATAACTTTCCCATTTACGTTGCAGACCAAGATCTAGGAAATTGCATTTTGTCTTTTGATGATGGAATGGATGAAGCCCCAGAAGAAATCGATGCGAAGCAAGATGATTTAATCCCCTTGCTAGAAGAGCTATGCAAAAATGGTGTATGGAAAATGTACTTCGATGGCGCGTCGTCTTCCGAAGGTGCTGGTGCTGGGGTACTTTTGGTAGCACCCGAAGGTAAGTTCATGGTTCCTTTCTCTTATCGTTTGCAGTGGGAGATAGATTACACTAACAACGTATGTGAGTATGAAGCGTTGATATTAGGATTAGAAGCTGCCAAGAAGTTGAATATAAATAACTTGGAGGTATACGGTGATGCGGAGTTGATAGTGAAACAAATAAACCGACAATACCTAGCCAAGCATCCAATACTAAGAACATACAGAAATTGTGCTTGGGATTTGATGGAAAACTTTTTCTCATCTGTAAAAGTCCATTTTATTCCTCACGCAGAGAACCTACATGCTGACGCATTGGCTAAGGCAGCTTCAACCTTCTCTCCTCCCACGACCGTCAAACTGAAATATCACATTGAAATCAGATACAAACCTTCTATACCAGAAAATATCTGACACTGGAAGGTTTTCGAGGATGACGAACAAATCAAGAAATTTCTTACAGCAGTAGGGGAGTTCTCTGAAACTCATCCAGACCAAGAGAATCAAAATGACCCGGCTTGGATTATGCAAGAAGGGGAAGATCCTGAAGCCTTCCGAGAAAAAATAGCGGATCATCGTATGTTGGTCCTTAAAAAAAACCAAATTCCGAAAGGCTTAATTCCGTTAGAAAGACTTTTCGACCAAAATGACGTACCTGCGAAATCCACTTTGCAGCCCCAACCGGAGGAAGTGGAGGACTGCGATATAGGAACTGAGAAAGAATCCAGGATAGTAAAGATATCTAGGTTCCTCCCTCCCAAGGTAAAGGCTCAGTACAGAGACCTTCTCAGATAGTACAAAGACATTTTCACCTGGTCCTATGATGAGCTTAGAACGTATGACACTTCCATAATTGACCACAAGATACCTTTGAAACCCGGGGTCAAGCCGTTCAAGCAAAATCTTAGGCAAATTAACCCCATTTTGTTGCCTGTGATTGAAAAGGAAGTTAAGAAGCTTTTATATGCGAAAATAATCATGCCTTTGAGGTACTCAGACTGGGTGGCGAATTTGGTCCCGGTCAGGAAAAAGAACGGAGAAATCAGACTGTGTGTAGATTTCCGAAACTTGAATAAGTCTTCCCTTAAGGATAATTATCCGCTCCCCAAGATGGACCATGTCCTGGAAAAGGTAGTCGGAGAAAATCGAATGTCTATGGTAGATGGGTTCTCTGGGTATAACCAAATCACCATGAATGAGCAAGATCGAGAAAAAATTTCTTTCACCACACCATGGGGGACATTCATGTATGATAAAATGTCGTTCGGTTTGATGAATGCAGGTGCCACATTCCAGCGTGCTATGGACATTGCCTTTGTGGGAGAAAGATACAAGTTCGTGGTCATCTACCTTGACGATTTGATGGTTTTCTCTAAAACTGATGAAGAACATTTGGTCCACCTAAAGCAGACTTTCGAAAAATGCCGCAGGTATGGTCTGTCCTTGAACCCAAAAAAATCACATTTCGCTATGCGGGAAGGTAAGCTTCTGGGACATATTGTATCTAAATATGGGATTAGGATTGATCCTAAGAGGATTGAAGCAATAGAAACTATAAATATTCCCAGAAATGTAAAAGAGATTCAATCCTTCTTAGGTACAATAAATTTTTAACGAAGGTTTATCCCCAATTTTGCTGAGATTGTCAAATTGATCACAGGGATGTTGAAGAAAGATAGCAGAGTCAATTGGACGACCGAGGATAAAGCATCATTCGTGCATATTAAGAAAGTCATCAGCGAGGCACCTATGTTAGTAAGCCCAGATTACATGAAATACTTTCTTATCTTCTTGTTTGCTTCTGAACATACTATCGCTGCAGTGCTCCTGCAAAAAGATGACGAAGGTTTCGAACGGCTGATCGCGTTTTTCAGCAAGAGTCTTCGAGACGCCAAACTAAAGTATGAAATCATTGAAAAGCAGGTGTATGCAATGGTGAAAGTGCTAAAAGAATTCAGAACGTATGTACTGCATTCGAAAATTATCGCATACGTGCCGACCAATGCTGTGAAGGATATCTTGGTACAACTAGATAGTGATGGAAAACGAGGGCACTGGCTCGCCAAAATACAGGAATTTGATCTAGAATTCAAGCCTACTAAACTGATAAAGGGCCAGGGTCTGGCCAAACTCTTGGCTGAGTCTAACCATAGAGCTCTTGATATCAATTGCCTCCAAGGGGAGGACGGAGACACACATTTGCAAGAGCCGGATGACCAGACACATCCAAGCAAGGTTGAAGAAAAATTCATATCATCAGGCTAGTATAAAGACATAGTTTTCTATTTGTTAAACCTGAAATGTCCAGATGGATTATCACCAGCCAAATGCAGAACTTTGAAGCTCCATGCTGTCAAATATTGCATCGCCGAAAATCAACTATACTGGAAGGATCCACTCGGGTTTTTACTAGTCTGTCTGGTTGAGTCGGAAACTCCACGGGTTATACAAGAATTTCATGAAGGAATCTGTGGAGGACACCATGCATGGAGAGCCACAGCCTACAAGATCCTGAGGGCTGGATACTATTGGCCGAAACTATTTTCGGATGTCAATGCCAAAGTGCGTGCCTGTTACTCGTGTCAAATATTCGCTGGTAAGCAGAAACTCCCTGCACTACCACTTGTTCCTGTCAAAACCGAAGCTCCATTTCAACAATGGGGTCTAGACTTTATAGGGGAAATTAATCCCCATTCCAGTGCTCAGCATAAGTGGATCTTAACAACCACAGATTATTTTACAAAGTGGGTGGAAGCCATTCCAACCAAAAAGGCAACGGACTCAGCGGTGATCGACTTCTTGGAGGAGAATATCCTGTCAAGATTCGGGTGTCCCCGAAAGATTGTTACTGACAATGCCCAGGCCTTCAAGTCCATGGCTATGATCATATTTTGTCAAAAGTACAATATCGTTCTCGGCCATTCCACTGCTTATTACCCTCAGGGAAATGGGTTAGCCGAATCATCAAACAAGAGCCTGGTAAACATAATCAAGAAAGTACTGGATGAGAATAAAAGGTCCTGGCATGTGCACTTGAAGTACACAGTATGGGAAAATCGCATCAGCACTAAGAGGTCTATCGGCATTTCGCCGTTTCAAATGGTTTATGGTACAGATGCGGTTCTACCTATAAATTTAGCATTGCCAGTAATGAAGTTATGGCAGCATCAGAACGAAGAACCAAATCACGTAACCAGGAGAATAAACCAGCTAATCAAGGTCCAACAGCATAGAGTGGAGGTTGATGAGAAAATGCAGAAATACCAAGATGACATGAAAGCATTGTTCGACCTCAAGGCAAAGGATAGAGAATTTCTCCCAGGTGACTTAGTATTAAGATGGGATGCGAGAAGAGAGGAGGCCACGAAACATGGCAAGCTTGATCACATTTGGTATGGACCATTCAGGGTCTCGGCTCCAGAAGGAAAAAATTCTTTTCTTCTGGAAAATTTAGACGGAGAAGTACTTAGTGCCCCTGTCAATGGGCGCTATCTGAAGCATTATATGACATAAC
>ML798547.1:310487-324252 GCA_009831015.1 Picea engelmannii | reverse complement strand
AAATAAATTTCGTGTTTGGTACACACTAACATGTTCATTTGAATATTTACTTTTCATTTTTGGTTTTTTGTCCCTAAACTCTTGACACATTTCTAATAAGATTCATTTTTTCTTTTCCAGGATTCCAGCTGCTGACGAAATTAACAGGAAAAGTAATTTACAGGTCGGTGTCAGAAATAGAGTGGCTTTAAAACAGGTAATACCTAAAATATTTTCATGGTGTTCCCAGAAAATGAAAAGAAAAGATGAAGGTGAGCTTTCGAAAAACACAGGCTATAAAAGACTGTTTCAAGAAAACCAAGGTAAACGTGTTTCAAATTGCAGTATGGGCTAAAATGTTGGATAGCATGGATTGTTGTTCTTTAGATAATCTTTAAGTTAGAGTGATTCAAATGAATACACTAAGTCTGAAAACAACAACCCAGAATATCTGTCCCTAAAGGCACTCATAAAAGATAGTCTTGGAATTCTTGGACCTTTGTCGTTTTCAATCGCTAAACCGCTGCCTTTTATCTTGTCTTCTATCCTGTCCATCTCTGGGTCTAACTTTTAGCAAATCAATATGTTTTCGAGTCATGGCAAACGGATAAAAGTATTTTGTTTTAAACCTCGGAGGTTTCGAAACAGATCTTGATAGGGAAGCTGGTCTTCACAACTACTTAATCTCCTGCTAAGTGAAAAAACGTTTAGAGCGACCTTAACTTTCCTAGGTTTTTTAACAGTTTCGGGAGAATCAAAGCTTGCTCAAACGGGATGCCCCGTAAAAAAAAAATAAAAAAAAAATATTATAATCCCCTTTTTTCCCTAAGAACGAAGGTCTTGTGAAGGTCGAAGGAAGATTGATACCGAGTAATCAAAATGAGTTGACAGACCTCTGATACAAAATATTATGCAGATCTCAGCCCTGATATAAACCGATTGCTCCCACCTTCGTGTTTTAAAAGTAAATTATAAGACGGGTGGTGAAAGGAAATTCAGAAATGATTGCCCCCACCTAGTCCAAGAAGACGATGAAAGGAAATTCAGAAATGATTGCCCTCGTCTTAGCGTTTAAATGCATAAATATTTTCTGAAGTGGTGAAAAGAAATTCAGTAAAAAGGGGTCAGACAACTTCACCGGGGTACTGAACAGGCTTGCTGGTAGTGAAGCAATGTCTGAGAGATCTGTAAGGCTGTTATACATAAATATCAATCTACTCCGGTAACCAATGCTTTCTAAAAGACTGACCATTTCCTCAAATTCCGACGGTACTTCCCTATTTAAAATTATATAATTTCATTCTTTTGATGCAAGATGAGAATCACAAGATCTGTTGGATCTCCTAGGGTCATTTCGACTGTCTTAAAGTGTCCCCGAAGTTAGTAGTGAGAAAGGGAAAGTTGTGAAATTGACTTCAGCCATTTTTGAAAAGAGTATCTGAGTTCGAAAAAACTTCTTGAGGTATAAAACAAAGTTTTCCCTCCCTTCTACCTTTCCCTTGATATTTTCTGTTGATTTTAGCTCGTGAATCCATTTACCCAATTTTGGCACCTGGTCTACTGTTCTTCCCGCCTCGCAGGAAGGCGTGATCCCTAGTTGGAGCCTATGTTGGAGCCGCCCTTGTTTTCTAACTTGCAAAATTTTTAATTTTTTGATACTTGAAATCTAAAGTGATTTTTCTTTTTCCTTCCAAGATCTTAAAACTATGAAATCTTATCGCCTGAATAGTAATGCTTTTACACTTTCAAAACAGATCCATTTTCGCAAGTATGTTCACTCTTTTGTTTTATTTCGGGTCTCGCAGGTCGGATACTTTAAACCTTGAGTTCACACGTCCCGAGTCACGAAACGACGAAGTCGTTTTAATTTCCGCCCAAGACATTAACTAGGGTAATAATTTTAACTCATGAGTATTTGTTGTCAGGAGTTCGCGCCTCGACATTCGTCAAACCTAAGATTTTGTTTTTACATCTCCGAGAGTCGAGAACGCGATAACTTTTGTGATAGCTTGGGTCAAGAATTAACCCTGGTTAAATTTGGTTTTCGGCACTTTGCCACTCGACACTTTCCTTCATAAAGTTAAAGTGTCTAAAACCCCGATGCACGAGGTTGCGACGTAACTATAGCAAGATTAATTAGTCGCCTAATCTAAGATTTTCTTCCCATAGTTGATCCTTAATTATCGCCATCTCGCAGTTTTCGCGACTCGGCGTACTAGCCTCCCATAAACTTATCGCCGGATTTCCGAGTCGCGATATAGCAATAAGGTGATTAGGAAATTAATGATGCTCCAAATATCGATTACTGTTATTTAAACCCAAATCAGCCCTCGCAGTCTCGCGAGTTGAAGAGTTGAAATGTTAAAAGGAAGTTCACGATGCAGCGAAAAGCGAGAAAATTATTTAAGTCGCTAAGATTTGAATTTTTTGAAATAAAACGAGATACGTCCCATGCATCGAGGTTTGCGCTTTTCACGAGGTAGATACTTTCTCTCCATACCCCGACTGCCTGTCAAGCCGCCAAACATTGATGACATTAATGAAGAATTAGGGTGAATCCACGAATAAATAAAATCAGATTTATGCAATAAATTTGTTGCTAATTGCGATTTGACAGACTTATTCCGAATAGTACATAGTTTTCAATATATATGGGAGTTTCATTTTATTCCAAACATTTTTCATAAGCGCACAGAGCTCATCTTTCTCTGAGTGAACTAATTTCTGCATGTATACACAGGTCTATCGTAGAAGAGCGAAAACACAAGTTTCAGCCATGGCTCCAAGGAGAGCAGTGAAGGTGAATATCGAGGTTGCAGGGCAAGGCCCAGATAATGTCTCCGACACTTCACCTCAGAGTGTCGGCTCAGTCCCTAGCTGGTCGTTTGTTTCAGATATTCTACAATCCGAGTTGGTGAATTATTCAGACTCCGACGACAATGATAACGAAAAAGATGACCTGAACACTAAATACAAGATAGTTGTTCAATCGGGAATGCACCAGGTTGCAACCAGACCCCAGTTGCTCCCATATTATGACATGATCCGATGGGCATTGGATCACATAGACCTACCCACCAGAACTATCATAAGCGACCAACGCACCACAGTCGGGACTTTCAGACCAGAGCATATGCAATCCATGTATAAGCTCCCAACAACCTCTGAATACACCTATGATGCTGAATTCCTAGAGGGATTCAAGGAGAAGGAATGTATTCAATATGACAAAACTATGCCCAGATTGATAAAAGATTGGGTTTCGTGCTCTGCGAAATTCAGAGCTAATGACCAAGGTGTTTATTCAATCTCTTCGTTGGAGCCACAATATATGTATGTGGCAATGATGACATGCCGACTGTTCGGAAAGGAGGATACTTCACATTTCTACATTGCATGGGTACCTCTCATATTTCGGGTAGCAGAAGGTTGCTCATTTAATTGGGCAAAGATACTCTCTGACAGTTTGTTCAACCGGGTCACTGAGTACCGAGAGCAAAAGGAAAGTGGGAGACCATCCTCTTTTTTCATGTCTGCGTATATCATGGACGCAATATGCTCCATGACACCGTTCCCTTTGATGAACTGGGCTTGGAATCCAGCCTTAGAAAAGCCTGTACATGAGTATCACGACAAATTGTGGGAAAATAAAGAAAACAAATTTATTTATGAGATTTTCAACTGGGTGATGGTGCCCTTGCACATCGCCATTTTTGGTCGTTCACCACCTCGTATCTCAGACAACATTGCTGCAAATCTGAGTGGTATAGCTGATTGGTACGTAGAAACAAAATTCTCCTATTTTAGGGTGTTCAGAGATACTGTTCCTCTGCTTGTGCTACCACTGTTCATCCCCGACAAGCTGGCCTGTCGCGAGATCACCTGACAAACAGTGATTGGTGGGGTGAGCAGAGAGCTCAAAGCATCTTCGAAGAAGGTATGGTCGTTTTTCCCTGTTCAGCTAAATTCTTATTCTTTATTGGATTTCGGGCATGCTAAAGCCGAGGTTACAGCCCTGGAAGACCTGAGCTTGGTCTGCATTGTATATAAAAAACATGATCCTCAGAAAATTGTAAGCAACCATTTGGCAAATTGTGGGCTGAAGAAGTTTGAACATGAGTGTTCACCCTCGGATGACATTTTATGAGGGGCGAGATCTTATGGGGAAGTGCAAGTCAGAATCTGATCTTTAGCACTCGAAGACATGACTTCGGTGTTAAAATTCCAAGAACATAGACGAAGAAGCCTTCCCACTGTGTTGGGAGGTTTGGGTATTTCCGAGGATAAAAAGAAGGATGCTGAAGGTGCTGAGGAGAAAATTTCTAACCCCGAGAAACACCAGGAAGGGGAGCATGGGAAGAAACCAGAAGCAGAAGAAGAGACTCCAGACCCTCCAAGCAAACAGAGTTCGGAGGGTGAAGGAAAAACTCCAGACCCGTCGAGAGAGCAGATATCAGAGACTGAAAAAGAAACTCCAAATACTCTAAAAGAACAGAACATTGTCGATACTCCAAAAGAATCGACAAAGCAAATAGGAAAACCCATTACCTCGGTCACACCCTTGTAGTCTGCACAGGGAGATGTAAGAGAGGGATGGATATTTGGTGAAGAAATGAGGCCTATTAGGGCAGAGGAACTCCCTCCTAATGAGTTCTTTTTTGACAAAAAGAGAAAACATGTAGTGAAACAAGAATTTTATCAAGAAGGAGAGTCCACAGTTAAAAAATACAAAGTCATGACAGATGGCAAGAACAAGAAAAGTGACTAGCTTGCTACTGAAATAGCTGGAACACTGGGGGCCTACGCTTCGGCGAATCAATTCTCGTTTGGGCAGATGAATCACCAATTAAAAAGAAAAAATCACCTCATCAGGACCCTCGAGGCCAGGTTAGCTGCAGCCACAGAAAATGCCAAGGGCCAGGCCAACATAGAGATGGAACAAGCTAGATTGGCCGATAAAAAATGAGATAGAATCGCTCAAAGTCAAGCTGGAGAAAGCACGTTCAGTGATCCGAGACAGTTGGGTGCAGGCTGGTCAACAGAGAAATATGATCATAGAGTTACATGCTCAGTTAGAGGTCGCTGGAAGCAGGGTGATCAGCGTAGAGGGGTTTAAATCCCGAGCGATCGATATTCGGAGCAGGATCTCTTCTGTACAACAGAATCTGCTGGACAAAGTGGGAGTGATTCGAGAAGATTGCATGTTAATGCATCATATTTCTGAGAATTTGACCGTCATATAAAGGAAAGCCGAACCTGCTCGGGTCACCTTTCAAGAGGCGATGATAGCTACTAACAACAGATTTTCTGCAGGTTCTCCCAGAGTCACCATTGTTGAACAAACTAGAGGTAAAATTATGTTAAAAGATTGGGAACATAATATTTCTTTAAGCAAGGAACAGGCCCAAAAAGTAACAAATTCATTAGAAGAAGCCTTCAATACTATTGATGGTGAGCTGCTAGGTATGGAGAGTGGAGGAGATTCAGAAACGTTAAGGAAAATGAATGTAGAGCAAATTTCCCTCGACCTAAAAGAGAAGAATGAGAGAGATTCGACGGATATCTCCAAGATGGACAGGGTGGACATGGCTCAAGTCGACAAACACTTAATTCAACCTAGTGCACAACTAAGTTCCCTTGACATCGTTGATACACAAATGGGAGATAAGTTGCCGCAGTTATCCCAAGAGTGTTATTTCGTCGAGGCCAGCTGTCAAGCGGAACCTTCGCATCTTGTGTCCCAGTTTGTGGAAAAATGTATCATGTGCACCGAAGCCGCGCAAAGACAAGCACCTGGCGCCATTTGAAAATAGAGTAGGAGAAAAGAGAGTGATTTCGCTCTTTTCGGTTGTAACTGAATTTGTGAAACCGTTGAGTTTCTGAACTGATCTGCCAAGTTGTATAAAGATACCACAAAAACAAGAAGAAAGGGCTGGACCTTTTTGGTATCGATTGTAATAGAGTTTTGCATTTGAAGAAGTTAATATACGAGCAATTTGAAGATTCTCGATTCCGTCCAGACTGTATTATCAAGTTTGCTTCTTTGTACTTCATGCTTCATTTCATTCCACTCATTCATAGCTGATGTGCTTTGTTATAATTTAGTACGACCACTACTATAACAAAAGAATTCTGGTTTTCTGTCTCTGTCTATTGTCTTTCCTCTGCACCGGCTATCAGCGGGTGTAAGACCAATTCACATTTTCAGAATTATACGTTTATTCTTTGCTATGTCAGTTATTTTCTCACTAATTTCCTCTTCTGCTTATATGTGATTTCTCTTTGACAGGAACTTCATGTTATATGCTGCTAAATGTTTCTCTTTCGCATCACACTTTTATATTAAATTATAATGAAGTTATGGGAAAGGGCCTTCTTTTGCAATCTTTATTTCATTTAGAAAACGTAAAAATCTCTCTTTATTTCTACCAAATTGAAATAGCACTGAAATCTCTCTTTAAATTATTTCTTACGATTACTGTTCCTCAATGACTGTACCTGCAGCTACGCAACCTAATATTGAGCCCGGACTATCTAATCAAACACATATTGCTTTAAATCTTTTTGATACAATCCTCAAAACTGCTAACACCTGGGATGAACTTGAGCATTCATGGGCAGCCATTGAACAAGATATTACCACTCAGGAACAGTGGGAAGCTAGACAACGAGAACGTAAAAATACTCATTAGTTTCCTATACCGAAGGTTAACGTAATCCTCTTATTAATCTTTAACATACTTTCGGATGCCTTGACACTGTACGCTAAGCCTTAGTACAGACTCAAGAACAACACCAATCAGCCAAGCAAACAGCCTAAATAATAAGGAAAAATAAAAAATGGAAAACAAAGAGAAAGACTCCACCCAAAAATTCAACTCCAAACAGGTTTCCTGTCATCCCAGATAACCTCAACAGGCATTATAGAGACCTAAGAAGGCTCAACAATTTTCAAATCTCACCCAACAGTCACTAAACCAAGAAAAAAATCAAGGGGAAGTGCTATACGTGACTGTTTAGGAGAACGGAGCATATATACACTTCTTGCCATGAGACAACAAGCGTGTATACACGACTGCCAAGGAAAAAGAGGTGTATATGATTTAAAACAAGGCTAGGCAAGGGAAAAAGGATGAAAACTCAAACTCAGAATGAACATAATCTGTTAAGTAGTGATATGACAAGAAATAAAAAGGAAAAAGAGAAATGTAAGAAGAAAAGGTACTTCAACCCTTAGAAGGAATATCTCTCCCTAGTGGAGTCACCAATTTTGTTACAAGGGAAAAACTCTCTATGGAAAAGGGTAAACCACAACAGATAGGTATGACTGCAGAAATCATCTCAATTCAAATATATGTTATATAAACTAATGTGCAATACAAGGAACAGGCCTACCTCGATCCAACATTTGATGATGTTCCACCATTGAGCACTTTGACCCAAAGCTTTATACCTACAAGAAGTTCTCGACAAGTGAGTAGAGCAAGTACATAGTGATAATATAAAAAGGGGTTAGCACATCAGATAGCATAATCCATTAATAAACATTACAAACACACCCATGGATAGTAATCATATATTTTCAAGATACCAATAGGACGGGAAATGAGTATTTCTATTAATAATTGATCATCAGAAGTGACAACATTACAGACTTTCATGTCGGCACGGTTCAAAACTAGGAAACCAAGTTCCTTCCAACTAGGTCTCCACCACTTCAATCCTCCACCAAAGGCAAGCTCATAGGAAAGAGGCAATGATGTCCTCTCAACAATAGGGAAAGAGATTGGGGGTTGAACATTGTGTTCATACTTGAGGGACAAAGGGATGCAGACTCAATATGAAGCAATTTCTCTAGAGTAACTTTTCTCTCAAAGTTGAATGCTTTTTCCTCTTTTCCATAGCCTGAAATTGTGCTCTTATAGTCTTTAGAATGAAACTGAAGGGTTGATTTGGAACGTTTCTAGTATATGGAAGGCCAAGGATTAGAGATATTTTGTCGTGACATGGAAACCCGACCTCATTTTGTATTTTCTGGTACAAATCTCGATATACGTGAGTTGTAGTGGAGTAGCAAGCGTATATGCATCTTGTATAACTGATAGGGAGTGTATATGTGAAAAAATGTATATTTTTATCTCTGGATTCATCAAAAAGGGATGATAAGTCTGTGTAGGGAAATGGAAAAAGACCCTCTGTGCGAGATAGAAATGGTGAGGCAAATATTGCTATAACAGATTCCCCCTAATGTGTGAGATTAGAGGAGTATCTGCGATGGCCGAAATACATTATAAATAACCTAGAAGTGGAGTGGTAGAGAACTAGCTGGATGAACTCAATTGCTCATTACATTATGTACTAACTTTTCATACATGGCTGCCAAGAATACAATGCAGATCCATGTGGAAAATATACCAAACAAGTATTCATGGCCATGAATAGGCAAATACAAATGTGGTTGCATGCCAAAAACTGTCATAGTCATGAACAAGGCCCAATGAAACTAGTCTAAAAATCAATCTGAAGATATATGTATATCATGAAGTACAATCTGATCTCCCATGATCACTGAAGTCAAATAGGTATTGGTCCAATGAATACGAAGCAACATCTCAGTAAAGCTGCAACCACATAGTGATGTCTTCAAGTCTTCTACACTATCCACCAAAGGTGCAAGTCTACATCATGTGAATAAAGGAGTTGAGGTTGAACACGATGAGACATCGTTTGATTACTGGTCATTGAGGTATACCGTTAAATAATGCGAGACAACCTACCTATAATGAAAGTAGGTATCAAGGAATCGAGTACATTCCTACAAGTGTGAAAAAGAAATCGATGTCAAACACTTGAGAAATCCATTGACTAGGAGACATTGATGTATTCCCATTTGTCAATGGCGAGAGAGCCTGCCACTAATGACTGCAAGCCTCAAGGTACTCATAAAACTCTAGGTCCCATATCCAGAATAAATGAGTTGAATTCGATGGAAAGATACCCATTGAAAGGAGAGCATTGAGGCATATCTCGTCAATCAACACGAGGAACAAAGTAGGAGTTTCAACATTTGGTGGAGATCGGACGAAGAACATATTCATGAACCAATGACCCTATGTGTCTTTTGCATGTGCCAAATGAAAGCGGTACACAAAAAGAACCCTCTGATTAATAGCCAATGATGAAAAACCTACTGACAAAGGTGAGGAAACCACCAGTAAGGGTAATGGAATCCAAGACACTGCACAAATCCCAAAGTGTGAATAGATTTCTTATCATCGAACACAAGGGAAACCACCCAGTCAATGACTAATGATGAAATGTCGATTTTTGGGTTCAAGGTGACCTACCAATGATGAAAGTAGGGCCAGGGTGCATGATAAGACCAAAGTATCATGTGATTCTGAGACAAACTAAGGGTATGTCCGACATACAAAGTCAATATTTCTGAGGAGTGGTCGACATAGGTTGATAGAATTCCTTTGAACAAGAGCATGAGAAAGATGGTGGACTCCAGCAGCATGGACTCAATGATGTGACAATTAGATGCAGGAAGCATCAATAACATTCTCTATAGGGACTGGAAGAGTAACTAGTTGGTAGAGAAAACTTTTGTAGTGAGATCATCTTCCTAAGGCCATGCTAAACCCAAAATTATGATTACACAAGGACTCAATAACTTCGTGCTCTATTCAAAGGTGACATGAATACTACCAATTACAATATAGTACTCCCTTCCCACCCGTATTTTTTTGTTTTTTCATAACAAATGAATGCTATGATACAGAGGAGGTAACGAGTGTCGCAAGTAAGAAAAACTAGTTCCAGCAGTGGAACGTACCTATGCTTAATGAAAGGAAATGCATGTGGGAGATGGACACTCGGGGTGATGTTCCCTGTAGGGTATAGGGTGTCAAATTGCAAAGGATATAAACAAGGCTCTGCTTGGTTGAGGATGCAAACTACTTAGGCAACGATTTATAATGCAAAGCAAGAACCGGCTAAAGGCTCAATACTACAAGTGAGGGCATGAGGTGCAATCACAACTTAACGCCAAAAAATGTCCCTTTTTATATCTTTTAGTCTACTTGGTGTGAAAAAGGGGTAAACTTGTGCCAAATAGACATCTTTTCAAATCCAATTTACGAGTGTGAAAAAGACAAGTTCACTCGGCAATCTTTTCAATTTTTGGTAGCGAGTCAGAAAAGAGATTAAATAAGACTCATGACCTTTCAAATCCAACTTTAACGATCGTGAAAGGGAAAAATAATTGGCAATCTTTTCAATTTTTGATGAGTCGGAAAAGAGATTAACTAAGACTCGTTTTTCGGTCTTAATCAACATGTAAAGGGGGAGGCCAAGGCTCCCGTCCTAGCCTTTTGCCGAAATTCAGTACCTTGTGGATAGATGACAAGAGCTTGGGAAAACCCAAGGCTTTCCAAGTCAAGGAGGAGAAGGTGCTAATGGAGGATACATTCTCCATGATGGTTCAAACAATGTCTCTTAATGGAAAATATATAGGTGGGAGAATGGGATGTCCCATCAGGTCATCCCAATCGAAAGGAACGTTGTCAGGACTTGGAGGGAGAACATTCAGGAGAAGAATAAATATTTCTCATTCAGAAGGGGAAGGATTTGAAATTTTGATGACATGACTGAAAGGTGTGTCATTCTCTTCAAGAAGAGTAGGGTTGACCAGATATTTCACTGGTGTGGCCACTTCTTCAATTATAGGATGAAGAGGATGCATAGTAATGGTGGTGAGAGACGCTTCACCCTTAACAAAAGGGGTGAGGTATGGAGAATATTGCATCGGTGAAACCACCGAGATGATCAAGGGAGAAGTGGTGTGAAGAGAAACCACAGATGCATCAGAATATGAAGGGCTCTTGGGTGAGCCCCACGCTTCTGGTATCTCGGCAGTAATCAGACACAAACGTGTAAGGTGACTTCCTTTGCAAGTCCTGCAAAAGAAGTTAGTCTTACATCTAAGGTGTCTAGGCTTCTCAATGTAACTAGAAGGGGAAAGAGAGTCATCTTATGTATGATGAATAGAATAGGGAGAAGTGACATGGCTATGGTTTGGGGAAAAAGGAACGGTTCCCCCAACATAATTGGTAGAGGTTGGGGGAAAGTTGTCGACGTAGTTTGTAGAATAAGTCGACCCATATACGACATGAATGGATGAGGTTGGAGATGGAGAACCAGTATGAATGACAGTGACTAGGCTGGCGATAGATGATGGCATTTGATTCCATGGTCTGGGGAAATATTGATTCTGAAAAATTGCAAGCCAGGTAGGATCTTGGTATACGTCTTTCCCTAGCCCAGAAAGGTGTTGGTTCACGCCAAAATGGTCTGAAGAGGTTTGGACGGACATCGTCACTGAAGTCTGTGAAGAGACTGAGGTAGGATAAGGATTATTCGAGTGAGGATATATGTTTCCCCATTGAAATTGTGCATACTCAACATAGGGACTGTAGAGCAACCCAAGATAGCTATGGTAGGAGACTACTGGGATGAGAAAACCAGTAAGGAAATATAGATTTTACTGAGGGAATATAAGGATTTGTTCGCAAAGACGTTTTCAGAATTAAAATGAATCAAAGGAGTCATGGGAGAAATGAATATTGAGTTAAAACTAGGATGCAATCCTATCAGACATAAAGCATAAAGTCTTAACCCAAGAGTAAAAGAGAAATTTAAGAAGGAGATTGATAAGATGTTAGAAGCAACACTCATTTTTGTGGTAGAATAAGTAGAGTGGGTCATCCCGATAGTCATTCATAGAAAGAAAGACACTGAGGATATTAGAGTTTGTGTAGACTATAGAAACCTCAACTCTACCTATGTGCACGACCTATTACAAGGGAAAAACTATCTATGGCCAAGGGTAAACCACAAAAGACAGGTATGACTGCAGAAATCAACTCAATTCAAACATATACTATATAAAATAATGTGTAATACAAGGAAGAGGCCTACCTCAATCCAACATTTGATGATGTTCCACCATTGAGCACTTTGACCCAAAGCTTTATACCTGCAAGAAGTTCTCGACAAACGAGTAGAGCAAGTACATAGTGATAATATAAAAAGGGGTTAGCACATTAGATAGCATAATCCATTAATAAACATTACAAACATGCCCATGGATAATAATCATATATTTTCAAGATACCAATAGGATGGGAAAGGAGTATTTCTATTAATAATTGATTAGCAGAAGTGACAACATTAGAGAATTCTGTGTCGACACGGTTCGAAACCAAGAAACCAAGTTCCTTCCAACTGGGTCTCCACCACTTCAATCCTCCACCAAAGGCAAGCTCATAGGAAAGAGTTAATGATGTCCTCTCAACAATAGGGAAAGAGATTGGGGGATGAACACTGTGTTCAGACTTGAGGAACAAAGGGATGCAGACTCAATATGAAGCAATTTCTCTAGAGTAACTTTGCTCTTAAAGTTGAATGCTTTGTCCTCTTTTCCATAGCTCGAAATTGTGCTCTTATAGTCTTCAGAATGCAACTGAAGGGCCGAGTCAGAACGTTCTAGTATATTCAAGGCCAAGGATCAGAGATCTTCTGTCATGACATGGAAACCCGACCTCATTTTGTATTTTTTGACACAAATCCCTATATACATGAGTTGTAGTGGATAAACAAGTGTATATGCATCTTGTATAACTTATAGGGAGCGTATATGTGGAAAAATGTATATTTTTAGTTGTGGATTCATCAAAAAGGGATGATAAGTCTGCGTAGGTAAATGGAAAAAGGACCTATGTGCAAGATAACAATGGTGGGGAAAATCTTGCTATAACACGACCCTTTCCCAACACCCTTTACTGATGAGGTGCTAGAACAGGTTGTGGGGAAGGAAGCATACTCATTTACAGACAGTTTTTCAGGATACTATCATGTAAGGATTGTTGAAGAAGAAAAAAGAAAGACTACTTTCATTACAGAATGGGGATCTTTTGCATACAACGTAATGCCATTTGGTTTAAAGAAATACCCTACAGTTTTCTCCAGGATTGTGATAGAAACCTTTAGAGAATTCATTCACAATTTTATCGAAGTCTATATGGATGATTGGACAATATATATCTTGCTTAAGGAACATGTAGCACTTCTCAGGATAATGTTTGACATATGTAGAGAGTTGCAAATTTCATTAAATATCATAAAGTGTATCTTCTATGTGCCACATGGAAATCTGTTGGCCCACATAGTCTACTGAGAAGGAGTATTGGTAGACCCAACCAAATTTGTTTTCATTGTCAATATGACACCACCTACGAGTGTTAAACAATTGTAAAGACCGTCATTTAATTTAAACTACCATTGAATTAAAACAGAACAGTAAATTTGAAATTTACTCAAAATTCACTTAATCTAGCACATTCAATCCAATATTTCAATAAATAAAATTTACTAACAATTTAAATACCTCACTCTGATGCTATCCGCCGCTTGATGCTATCCGCCGCTTGAACCTGACGCTGCTCCTTAGGACACCCCAAAACCAGCCACCCTACCGACTAGTACGCCTAGCCCTAGGACATCAATGGATATCCTAGCCCTCCGAGCCCAAAACCTCCTCAGCCCCCGGTGCACTATAAATTCCACTGTAAACTCACTCTCCCAATACTCCAAGTTCTCCCCTCTCGTAGAATGAATGCCCTCCATAATCCTTCTCCACTTCCCTTATTCCTCCTTCACCGCCCTTCCTCCATTAACTCCCCCCACCAAATACCTTATCCCTTTATTAATGCCTTATCCATTC
>ML798547.1:279015-296654 GCA_009831015.1 Picea engelmannii | reverse complement strand
TAGAGTGATCCGACGGTTCATACTCTCCTCGATATTAACGGCCATTGATCTGTGGCTTAGCACCCGATTGGTCCATGATCTCTATTTAAAGAGCATGGAGGGTCATTTGCCGATGATCGATTGTGAGAAACTCTCTTGTAAAAATCTCTCTATAATCTTTTTTCTTTGCATTAATAAACTACTCCAAGTGGTCGCGTTGGCTGGGGCCGTGGATGTTTCCTCATAGGGGTTTTACCACGTGAAAACATCGATGTGTTGATCTTTGATCTGGTTGTGTGAGTGGTTACTGAAGGTGTTCATCCTCTGTTGGAATACCTGTGTTGTTGAACATGTTTGATTAGTTAAGAACCAGTGATTGGTTGAAGGTTGAGTGCTTGGTTTTTCTCATTTTCTTATTGGATTGAAAGATCATTTTCGTTTGCATTGAGAAGACTACCTTGGTTTGCTATTTACTTTTGCTTTCATTGAAAGAGTTGATTGAGTTTGTCATTGCTTCTTCATTTTTCTTTTGATTTTCAGTACTCTCGTTGTCATAGTGTGGGTCCTTTTTGAAAAGTAAACAAAAAGTTTTTCTTTCAAAAAATTCTTTTCGTTTTGAAAATATTGAAAATCAAATTATTGAGATTGTTGAAGTATTTGAAAAAGACACAATAGAGACTTGTCATTTGATAAGTGATTGTTTGTATTTGCATTTCACAAGAAATTTTGCATTGTAGTTAAAGGTTGATCTAGAAAACTTTCTCTCTCTCCCATATATAGGATTCATTGAACGAAAAGTGATATATTTCATTCTCATCCTTGCATTATTGGGTCAGAGTCATACAACATAAGTTTCACTTCCGTTTCCTTCGAGTAAACAACATCTCTTAAAAACACTGCGTAATCATAAAATTTATCTAGTAACTTTTTTCTAGGACTCTTTTACACCAACATTTAGCTAGGTTAGTGCTTTGGAGTAGGAAGAGAGATACACTCTCCAAAATCTCAAAACACACAATAGAATCTTGTGTTAGGGAGTGTTAAATTCCATTTGCAACATATTATCTGGGAAGCCCTTCTTACACAAGGGTCAAGCACTAGATCGCATTGATGTTGGCAGAGTTACTCACCCTACTTCGTTGACATCAGTGTAGAGATTGCACGTATTACGAGGGTCACTCGGAGGTATACCCACAATGATGAGTGGAAGCCTTTTGAGTTGATTTCGAGCTAGATACCCTGCCTTTGCGTGTGGATCGGACTGTCGACTGTCCCCCCAGGATTTACTATTGTTTGTGGTGACCTTAGTGGCCTATATCTCTAGGTTCTTACCCAAGGTGACTGTGGAGGGGAAAGTCTTCATGGTACCTGGAATTGACATTGACCAAACACACTCGGGCTCCTTGGAGGGTATACCCACGATTATGTGTGGGAGCTTGCACCAGGGTGTAAGTCTGTTAAGCAGGTCGTCAGCGTAACTTTTCCACCATAGCCCCACCCCTTCTCATCTCGTTGTTGCGATGTTGGATTTCATCACCAACTAGTGGCTTTGAAATTAGAAGGTCTTGTTTGCCTGGTGATTGATTCCTAGATTTTGTTTACTAGCGTGTGTTGTTTGGTTCTTGAAGTTGACCATAGGATTTTCTTCACAAAGTTTGTCACTCATTTACAATAGCTCCTCCACGTCATTCACATAGAATGCAGGGTTTATCTCCAAAGCATCTAGAAGGTTCACAACCCTTTCCCACAAGCACACCTGGAGGATCTTCAACACTGAGTGAAGCCCCATTCGTCACCACACCACAAGTGGAACGAACTGATTCTCTCGAACGTTTTCGAATTACAAATACTCGAGAGGATTTTTGACTTCCCAGTGATTCTCAGTGCCCTTTTAGACAATTGAATTCTTCCAGAGAATTAGTTATTACTTCTTCTGGATCACTCGTTGGTCCTTTTCCCGACGTCGAAGGCCAAGATCCTTTTTGGTCTGCAGGTGATTTCCGAAGGACCCTTTTTAGCCCTGGTTCACCTGTGGTCTCCGAAATCAACCCTTCGGTGTTTTCTGAGACAAAGATTTTGTCGTTGAATACTACATATCACTTTAATCTCCCTGCCGAGATGGCCCATCTCGCAAATACTACGAGTGTTCCAACCGGGTTCACTACAGCTGGTCTTGCTCCTATCAACACGCAGCGAATGCCCAATGTCACTCCGACACTACCACTCGGATACCATGCATTGAATGCTTTGTTGAATGCTTCTAATCCAACACCTCTGCAAACCCCAGTTGGTTCTCCAAGTGGTCCTTCTTTTCCTGGGCATCCTATTCCCGGTTTTATTCCGACACTCCCTCAATTTTCTTCTGGCAATCCTAATCCTAGTGGAACTATCCTGTCCATTACACCCAACTTGCAGATTCCCGTTGGTGGACATGGTGGTACGATTCAATTTCCTATTACCGGACACAATCCAGTTGCTACACAACCTTCGATTGGAACACAACTTCCGGTTGGAAATCCGCCTACAATAGGGGGAACAACCCCACCTTTTGGACAAAATATACCTCCTACTTTGGCCCAGTATTGGAATCAGATGATACAAAATCTTCCTCAAATGACTGGAGGTAGTAGTTTCCTGTCCCTACCATAGGCCAACCATATCCAGGTATACCTAATCCTATTTGGGGTACAAATGTTCAGACTCAGGTCCCAACTCAAGGTTACAGTCCCTCGAGCTACTATCCTCTCTAACCACCACCGAATCAGCCCGGGTCTTCCCATTATGGGAAGACTGCTTACGGTCCTACTGGTTTTCCCACAGGGCTTCCCCCCCAAAGTCACCAGTACCCGCAGGTAAATCGACAGCTACCTTTTCTCGCTACTTTGGATTTGCCAAATTTGTCTAGGATTTTAAATGATCCTATTCGTCACTCTCCCCAATGGCCTACTATGTCGGCCAAGATTCCTTCACACGTTCCTAAATTTGACGGTAAAGTGGGAGAGGACCCAAACAATCACATTATGAATTTTCACCTATGGTGTTCATCCAACTCATTAATGTATGACACTGTTCGATTATGTCTTTTTCAACGAACCCTCACCGGTTCTACTGCGAAGTGGTATATTGAATTGCCACGAGGTTTCTTCTCTGATTTTAACACTTTAGATATGGATTTCCTTACACATTATCAGTTAGCGATCCGTTATGATACAGGGATTGAGATTTTGACTTCCTTCAAACAAAGTAAAGGCACTCATATATCTGATCATATCCATGAGTGGCGAAGGAGATGAGATCTCATTAAACTTGAGCTCCCCGATCAGTTGCTGGCGGAATGGTTTACAAAATCCTTTGTGAATGAAATCGGTAAGGAGATTTCCATGGGTGGTGTTGTCACAGAAGAGTAGGCTATAAGTCATTCTCAATATCTTGATCTCGTTTATTCACAAACGGGAACTCTGTATGATTTACTACCCGATTTACCTCATCCTAATACTTCCAGCACTTCAACTACTCCAGTTGCTTCGCATGCGGCTAATGGTGTGATTGGTACTACCCAAGACCAATCACATTTTGTTTCAAGAACAAACCCTAAATCGGCTTCTTCTAATGTTCAAAATGCTCCATCTCCTGCCACTCCCATCAGAAAATCTTCCGAGGTAAATGTTGTCCAATCTACCCCAGCCGGTAAAAACAAATCTAAAAAGGGGAGAGGCAAGAATAAGGAGGGAAAAAATAATAATCAAACCGAGCAAACTAAAACCACTCCTATTGATGACCAGGATAAGCACAAACCCCAATACCCTTGCCTTATTTGTGGTGATGATCACTACACAAAGGATTGTCCAAGACGTGTCGAGGTCACTAAGTTCCTTCAGGGAACTCCGAAACCCCCTACACCAGCTGTCTTGTCCCAACCCTTCCCGTCTCAACAACAGGCTCAGTTGGTCATCCATGACCAACCATCCTCTTCTACTACATCATATGTTTTGATGTGTATTGGTGATTCTAAGCAGAAAAACGTTGCCCTTATGACTCGAGCCAAAGAGTATTCTCCATCTAAGGAGAAGGTTAACGATTTACCTCCTGCTTTGGTACAACCCTCTCCAACAAATCCACCTCCTAACGGTCCTCTTCATATCGAACGACCGAGCCTCGATACAGTTTTGCGACCCCCCCCTAAGGGTGTCATACAAAAATTGGCTTTCAATCCTCATTCTCGTGCGGCCCAGAACTACAACATTGTTGAAGATCTGTCCCAGGCACCTTCAGCGATGTCAGCCCTTGAAGTCCTTCATTCTTGTCCTGCACAAAGGAAGGCACTGTTGAAAGCTATAGGTGGAATTGATCCTACAGATACAAATTTGATAGTCTTTGACTTGGATGATCACATTCCAATGTTACCCCCTCAACTCGCGTTTCAAATCCAAGTTGTTGTCTCTGACAAGAACATTTTATGAACTGTTATCGACGAGGGTGCCTCAAATTCTGTTATGTCTCTTGCTTGTTGGAAAGCCATTGGATCTCCTTCTTTGAATGAATCCCAAAACACTCTTAAATCCTTCAATGGATCTGGTTTTAAGCCTTACAGTGTTCTCCCTTCATTGCCTATCACATTAGAAGGTAAAACGGTCCAAGTTGAAGTGGAAGTCTTCGACACTCCCCTTGATTATAATCTTCTGCTTAGACGCAGCTGGATCGATTCCATGCGTGCCGTCATGTCAACACTTTTTCATGTAGTTCATTTCCCTCATCAAGGAAAGGTTATCACCGTTGACCAACTTGCCTTTTTTAATTCTGATACACATACTGGCAATGTGTCGTTTATTGCTAAAACCCCACCGGGTTATGAGAATGTCAGTGTAGGCCTTTTAAAGGACTCCTCATTAATGGGTACTTTCCCCATTCCACTGCCTAATGTTCCACGCCCGTCAGTTGCTTCTATCAACATGATTTCCATAGTGCCTCATGAACTTCCTGTGTTTTTCGACCCCTGGATAGTGCCTGACCCTGGAGATCATCTTTGTTTCGGTGATGTAATGTCGTTAAGTCTGATTGAATCCGCTTATCAAGCAATTCAATTGGCAACACCTTTTACTCCCTCTCTTGATGAGTTGTCTCCTGATCCTTTTAGTGTCATTTTTCCCACTGACGAGATGATCATGTCCATCATGAAAGACACCCCTTGGGATGATGGGCATCATCGTTCCATTCTTTTTCTGGAACAACACACTCTTGAGAACTACCAACGGATTTCGACTTCGTCAACCATTGTTGTCATCTCGACTATTCCCGGATCTGCACATGATGTGTTTGCCAAAGGGAACCTCAGTAATATCTCTCCCATGATTCCCATTGACATATCCATAAAACCTGGAATCGTCAAAAATGTTCATATTGGAGCTTCATGTTCCCAAGACGAAATAGTCACCTATACATCCCTGTTTAAAACGTTTCGTGACATATTCGCCTGGAGCTACGAGGAAATGCCGGGTATCTACCCTACAATTGTTGTACATGAGATAAAGACATACCCTAGCGCTAAACCCGTTCGACAACATCTTCGTCCTATTCACCCTTGTAAAGCGGCTGCTATCAAGCTCGAAGTTGAAAAACTTTTGAAAGCCGACTTTATTTATCCAGTGGCTCTTACAGAATGGGTTTCCAATGCTGTCCCGATTGACAATAAAGGCGACAGTATTCGTGTATGTGTTGATTATAGGGATATTAACAAAGCTTGTCCCAAGGACAACTTTCCTACCTCCTTTGTCGATTAGATTGTCGATGACTACGCTGGAAGTGAAATCTTCTCCCTCATGGATGGTTTCTCCGGCTATAATCAAATTAACATTTCTCCTGAGGACCAACACAAGACTGCATTTATTTGTCCTTGGGGTACTTTTGCCTATAGGAAACTCCCTTTCGGACTTAAGAACGCGGGCGCGATGTTTCAACGTGCTATGTCTTATGCTTTTCATGATATCAAGCATATCGTTCAACCTTATTTGGACGATTTACCTGCTCATTCTATGAACAGAGTCAATCACCCTACTCATCTCTGAGCCATTTTCGTTCACTGTCGGTTCTATCGTATATGTTTAAATCCTCATAAATGCATTTTTTGCATAGAATCCAGCCATCTTCTAGGTTTTATCGTTTCGCGTCAAGGGATCCGGGTGGATCCTATGAAGGTTGAGGCGATTCTTAATCTCCCTCCTCCTTCTACACTACGCCAGTTGCAAAGTTTGCAGGGGAAAGAAAACTTTCTTCATCGTTTTATCCCTAACTACGCTGAGATCACTCGTGGTTTTACACGGTTACTAAAGAAAGATTCAGAGTTCATTTGGGATACCATTTCCAACAATGCTTTTGAAGCTTTGAAGTTGTCCCTCACGTGAGCTCCGCTTCTCTTTCCTTCCGATTATAGTCATGATTATTTCCTTTATCTTGCTGCTTCGGAGTACACTATTGGCATGGTTCTCGTTCAAGAGGATGATGCGCATGATGAACATGTTGTTTATTACTTGAGTAGAAGTCTCACACCCACCGAAATCAAGTATCAACATTTTGAAAAACCGACCTTGGCTGCCGTTCAAGCTGTTCAACGCTTCTGGCACTATATCCTCTCACAGAAAACTATGGTGATTTCTCATTGCAACCCTATGCAACATATTTTGACACGTCAATTGCTAGGGGGCAAATACTCCAAATGGATTGTCATACTCCAGGATTTTGACTTGGAATTCAATTGTGCCAAGTCTAAGAAGTCCTTAGTTTTTGCTGAGTTGATATGCGATTTTCCTCACTCTGCCACGGAAAATGTAGCAGTAGATTCATTACCTGATGAATCTCTTTTCCTTATTAGAACTGACGATATTTGGTATGGGGATATCATTATCTATCTCCAAACCTAGACTTTCCGGCATGCTTTGTCTAGTATTGAACGACGTCTCATACGCTCTCAAGCTCGTCAATACATTATCCTCAGGGATACTCTTTACCGTCGGGGAATTGACTTTGTTTTTCGACGTTGTCTCACGTTCGACGAAACCAAGAAAGCTCTGAATGACTACCATTCTGAAGCATGTGGTGGTCATATGTCTGGGTATGCTACTGCCTAGAAGATCTTACGTGAAGGGTATTTTTGGCCTTCTTTGTTTAACGACTGCATTACTGTCGTTCAGATATTCCATGCCTGTCAGACCTATAATCAAAAAATTCGGTCACATCCCGCTCCTCTTCATCCTGTGGTCTCAGTTGGTCCTTTTGCGAAATGGGGCATTGATTTCATGACATGTCACCCTCACTCGGCCGAGGGGCATGGTTACATCATTGTAGCCATTGATTACTTTACGAAATGGGCTGAGGCGATGCCGACATTCGATAATACTGGAAAGACTGCAACCTTGTTTCTTTTTAATCACGTCATAGCTCGTTTTGGTGTTCCCCAAGCTATCGTCACTGATCACGGTAGCCATTTTAGGAATTTTATGATGTCTGAACTTACGAAGAAGTTGGGTCTTCATCATGATAACTCAATGCCCTATTATCCCCAAGCTAATGGCCAGGTCGAAGCTATTAACAAAATTATTATAACTATGCTTCGACGAATGATAGGAATTCATAAAACAAGTTGGCACACAATGTTGTTTTCGATGTTGTGGGCGTACCAGACATCTGTCAAGTTTTCTACTGGGTTTACGCCTTTTCGATTATTCTATGGTGTGGAAGCCATTCTTCATATACAATGTGAGATACCTTCTTTGAAGCTAGCTATCGAACTCCTACACAACACTTCTGCTGAAGAAGAATGTCTATTTTATCTTATGCGATTAGACAAAACTCGACGTGATGCCACTCTAGTAATAGAAGCCCAACAAAAATGTGTCAAGGCCCAATATGAAAAGCATGTCAAGCCTCGCGTTTTCTCAAAAGGTGATCTTGTTCTTCTCTATGAACATGATCAAGATTTGTTAGGAGCTGGGAAATTCAAACCTTTGTGGTGAGGCCCTTATATCGTTCGCCGAGTTTTGGAGAAAGGAGCATATGAGTTGGTCAATTACGATGGTATCCCTTTGAGTGAACCCATAAATGGGTTGTACTTGAAGAAGTACTATGCATAAGTCATTTGTGCACAAGTACTTGTATTTTAATGTATCATACTTTGTGTGTGTTACTATAGTTTTATTTTGTCGTTATCTGGTCTCTGCCCTTATGTGACATTGTGTTTGATTTCCAGATGTCGGAGTCTTCGCTACCCTATATTGGCTTCGCTGATGGTGCTAGTCATAGTACTCGGAACCTTGCTTCTGCTGCATGGGAAATATATACCCCAACAAACGAAATTGTATCTTTACGAGGTGTATGTCTTGGTCATGCGACCAACAACATTGCAGAGTATAGTGTCGTTATTGAATTATTGGTTGATGTTATCTCGCTTGGGATTCGTCATTTGGTTGTGTGACTTAACTCGTAGCTTGTAGTACTATAGTTAAGTAATGTCTACTCTATTCGAAGACCTACTTTATTACGGGTGTATTTGCAAATTCACCTCTTGGAACGTTATTTTGATCACATTGAATATCAACATATTCCTAGATGTCTAAATACATTAACAGATGCATTGGCTAATTATGTATTGGACAGACATTTGAATCATTTATAAATCAGACACATCGAGATTCACACAATATAAAGTAAACCGGTAGAAGCCGTCTGTATATATAATGATCAAAAGAGTTTTTACAAAAAGTTTGTCCAAAGACCAAAATATCAAAATTTGAAGCTCATAGCTTCTACAAAAGTGATGTCACGGATGACGTTCATGATAACACACAACTGCTCTAGCAACTCTACGGAGCAGTTGACTCATAGACGTTGATACCCCTACAGTGTGACGAGGATCGTGTCATGGAACCTCTTCCAAAGTCATATCTGGAATGTTTGTGGTCAGACCCTCTAAATTCTGTTCCACCACCTAATAATCCTCAGCATATTGTGGTGGTGCTGCTACCTCTCCTCGCCTCTAGATAGAGAAGTGCCAGGAGGTCTATACGGTCCAACATTTGTGTTATCAACAAACAATTTTGTGTTAGTCTTTGGATAAACATATAAAACAAAAACATTTGAATATGATAAAAATTCACAAAAAAATTTAAAAAAAAAAGAAAATGAGTATACTTCTTACCAAGGTCACCCCACTGAGAATCCTCGGGCAATGCCAAATACAGATCTCCTCGAAAATCCAGCCCAGCATAAGCGTAGTCATCAACCATCAACATCTGTGGTTGAATCTAGTCAAAGAACGTATCATCATATTTGATGATAGGTCCTTCTACGTGTCGGGCCATGAGCCAACACCATCTCAGCATCCGCAGATCTCTGGGAGCCGATAAATTCCACTCCACCTATAGCCTCAGTAATGGGACCCACTCTAGGAAGAAGGATACCAGCAAATATCCATACCCAAATTGCTTCAGGTTTCCACGCTTGCACTTGGTCAATTGCCTTTTTATATTGCACAGCACTGCATCTGCCCAGTTGAACACTCGAGGCTCAGTACACTCAATAGTGTACTGGAAGTAACTCTGTAATTCCATATGAGGAGCATAATTCCTAGCCATCCGAGCTATAGTGAAAAGGATAGTATGGAGTGTCAAGTCTGTTACCCCCTGGATAGCCACTTTTCCTTTCTTTCTCTCAGCCTCGGGTACGCAGTGTATACAACAGTACTCACTCATCGGTAGCCCACCACCTCTACTACCAGTCAGGCTCACATCGTATCCTCGTCGGGACAATCCGGTCAAAAAGTAAATGTCCTCAATGTCTAAGGATAGTGTGTGGAACCCCACATGAAATACCTGCTGATCTGGGTCCCACATACGGACCAGGTACTCTAATAGTCTGACTTGGGCCCTCATGCCCGGGATGCGAAAGTATTTCAAGAGCCCACAGTATCTCAAAGTAGCTATGGTAGGAGGATGATTCTCGGCCATTGCATTATCCTCTTCATGTTCTCTTTCACGTCACTCAAGCACCATGTTGCTGGTCAATTATTTGCATAAGGAACATAAAAAGAGGATTAATAACTTTTTTCATGATTTGGGTCTTTTTCTTTGGCTAAAAATTTAATTTTTTTTTGGGTTTTACGGTTCTCGCAGGTGCCCCATTTTCACAGTGCGAGAACCTCACAGGTGGCTTAAGGCTCACCTGTGAGAATGCATCATTCTCGCAGGCCCCGTATGGCCTACCTGCGAGAATGCCAACGCACATGTAGGGTTCAAAAACCAACTTGAAACTGAAGATTTAACCAATGAAATTAAAAATTTAAACCATGAAAATGTCAAGGATGAAGAGCTTACCTTAATGTCACAGACGGCTGATTGAATGGTCTCTTGTAGCTCCTGCAAATTGACGCCAAACTCAGAGGGTAAAAGAGGGGTTTTTGGAGCTCAATAGTGGAAATGTAAAATGATGTGGGAAAAAAGAGTATTTACTCATTTTATTTACTTTTACTATGTCATTTTGGGCTTTTTATGCTTATTTATCGATTAAACCTAATCCCTAATATCATGTTGAGTGTAATGACTTGCAGGCGTGATGACATTGATGATTAAATACAAGGATATGGACATATTTTTCTTTGTTATGGCATGTTTTTTATTGTTTTTATGGTTTTTACATAAAACCTCGAGCGTCGTTTTTGTCCATTCTTGCGCTCATAAAAAACATGAGAACATGGTCGAGCATACTTTTATCACTTTTTCGGGCTCAACAAGGTTATACGAAAAATGAACCCCCCTGGAGTCCTCTTTAAGCTCTTTTCAGACTCTCTAAACATGAAAAGATCGTCGAGCGACCTTGCTATTTTCACGCTCGATAAAGTATTTGAAGTACGTGTCTGGTGAGCGATAATTTATCTCTTTTTTGGTCTTTTCCAGACTACTTTACGAAAAAGAAACTGAGAGAGTTCTCTTTTAAGTGTTTTTCCAAACTCTATAATCTTGAAAAACCTTCAAGTTTTCTATCTCTGGACTCGTTAAACAAACATTGACAGACCCGTGATGGGACCGAACCACTCCTTCTTAGGGTTCGTTAAACATACTCTGAGGGACTCATCCAAAGGATGAGCTTACATCAACAAGCATATGTTATCCTCCTCAATCTTGCGTAAAAATAAAGAGGTACTTTCCAGAAATGGTGGGGGAAAATTTGGGAAAGGGATATGTTTTCATCGTCATATTAATTGGCTGTTAGTGTCACTCTTGAACATGACACCCTCTTTTCATCATTTGAAGCCAGTTTGGGAAATCCATTTGTCTCTCATTCGATTTGCTACAAGGTCATTCCATGTTTCGTCTTTGATTCAATGCTTCCAAATCATTGGTCGTTTCATTCATATGTTCAAGAGCAGTCCATCTGAAACCTATATTGAGTCGGCCATCTGCAGTTATCCAATATCTCTGTGTCGACCTTCCCTGTGTCCAGTCCAATTCACATCATACTCTGTTTCACCTTCAAAATATGTTTCTCATTTCGTGTCATTGATGAGGGATACATCAAGGCCCTCCTGTGATGAGTTTTATTCCGTCGATTTCAGCTCATTATCCAGAATCAAGATGTAGAAATTATTTGGTACCTTGGATCTTGCATGCCTCAATGGCCGGTTTCCTCGCTTTCGACAGTGGGTTTACATCATTGACCCCTGATCGAAAGGTTTCATCGAATGTTCGAATTCAACTCATTTATTCACACTCGATGGATTGTACTATGGTACCTTGGGAGTCATTGAAATCAATGGTGATTTCCCTCGCACTTGTTAATGGTTTCATCGATGATCGGTAATCAAGTGGTTTCTACCATGTTCGACTTCAACACATGTAATCACATGGTTAGATTCGTACTTTGGGCGACGAAATTGAAGACCCTGGATATCATCTTTGCAATCTAGGTTGCGATGGAGTATGTATAATTTGCGACACATAGATCCACTGTGTATGTCTCGTGGCTATGTCATCTTGATTTGAAATTTCTCGCATAGATCCACAGTGTATTCCGATGGCTATGCTATATTTTGACGGCATGGATCCATAGTGTATGATTGGTGGCCATGACCCATGTCTATAATGTCATCAGTCTGTGATCTGAGTATGGGAATGCCTACCTCAGAATTGATATATATGATATTCTGCAGATGCTTGGTTGTTCGCAGGTTTCCGATTAGGTGTGTTCCTGGTTCTTGACACACACATGCAGCTTACAAAGTCTATCAGCTGTCACTGGTTCCAACAATCATACTTTGGGGGGCATTTTGTTACACATGATTTTGGTCATCATGATGATGTATGGATGATGGTGTACTCAGGCTCTTCATCAGAACTTTCTCCTGAGAAAAGTTACTTTCTTCTCTTTCCAGAAATATCATTTTTGAAGGAGGTTCGCAGGCTACTAGTATATTTTCCTACGAGAATGCATGATTCTTGCAGGCTGCATTAAGCCAGGGTGCAAGAAGTTCGCACTGTGTTGAACTACTTGGGTGCGAACTCTTTCTAACAAAAGGAAAAAGGTGAATTCTCAATGCTTCTAGAAGGGAATCTTCTAGAAGGATGAGATGTCATTCGAATGGTTATCCTAGTACTGGATTCCTTGATATTTTGGGATCATTCTTATCTAAGTAAATAATTCATTCTCTCCTATATATTGAGGGAATTCTCATGGAAAAGGTTAAGCAAAGTTAAGCAAGAGATTCATTGGATAATTAGTGAAAGAATTGTGTGAAGGACTGATGCTACAACAGACTCTATAAAGTTCATCCAAAGGAGTTGATCTTCTTCATGCAAGTGAGCAAGTGTGTGTGTCAGAGCCAAGGGCCATTGAAAGGAATTTTGCGACATCAAGTCTCAGGTTGTAATCTTTACTTTCCATTAATATGATACAGTAATATGTCCCTTTCCCATAAAGCTATTTCCACTTTATTGTATAATTCCTTTTGATCATATACATAGATTATGCTTTCTTCACTTTGGTTGGTTTGTGTTGTCTTGGTCTTGACTGCACAAGAGCATTGGAGAGAAGCAGGAGAAACAAAGACCATAGGAAGCGATAATAAGGTATGTTATTATTTCTTGCTTCCTAGTTAATTCAATAGTCAAAATCTAGGGAAAGAGTATTATTCTGTCTTGCTTTGTTCTAGATCCAGGTGGATTTAGGGAGATCAGTTTGTGTCCGCACTTACGGATTTATCCAATAATAGTAGGAGTTCAACAACTATCTTTATATAGGGTATCTCGCATTCTATAGGGAGAATGGCTTCTACACCATAGACTAATTGAAAAGGTGTAAACCCAGTAGCGGATTTGACAGATGTCCGGTACGCCCACAATGCTGAAAACAACATTGTGTGCCAACTTTTTTTATGAATCCCTATCATCCGTCGAAGAATAGTTATGAGAACTTTGTTGATTACTTCGACCTGGCCATTAGCTTGTGGATAATAGGGCGTTGAGTTATCATGACGAAGACCCAACTTCTCAGTAAGTTTGGACATCATAAAATTCCTAAAGTGGCTACCATGATCAGTGATGATAGCTTGGGGAACACCAAAATGAGCTATGACGTGATTAAAAAGAAACAAGGCTGCGGTCTTTCCAGTGTTGTCGAATGTCAACATCGCCTTGACCCATTTCGTAAAGTAATCAACGAATACAATGATGTAACCATGCCCCCGGGCCGAGTGAGGGTGACATGTCATGAAATCGATGCCCCATTTCGCAAAAGGACCAACTGAGACCACAAGATGAAGAGGTGAAAGATGTGACCGAATTTTCTGATTGTAGGTCTGGTAGGCATGGAATTTCTGAATGGTAGTAATGCAGTCGTTAAACAAAGAAGGCCAAAAATACCCTACACGTAAGATATTTTAGGCAGTAGCATACCCAGACATATGACCACCACATTCTCCAGAATGGCAGACATTTAGAGCTTTCTCGGCTTCGTCGAACATTAGACAATGTCAAAAAATAGAGTCAATCCCCCTATGGTAAAGAGTATCCCCGAGGATAATGTATTGACGAACTTGATAGAATATGCGACGTCGTTCAGTACTAGACAAAGTAGGCCAGAAATTCTGGGTTTGGAGATATATAATAATATCCCCATACCAAAGATCATCAGTGCTAATAAGGAAAAGAGATTCATCGGGTAATGAATCAACTACTACATTTTCCGTGGCAGAGTGGGAAAAATTGTATATCAACTCAGCAAAAACTAAAGATTTCTTAGACATGGCATGATCGAATTCCAAGTCAAACTCCTGGAGTATCACAATCCATTTGGAGTATTTTCCCCCTAGCAATTGATGTGTCAAAATGTGTTGCATAGGGTTGCAATGAGAAATCATCGTAGTTTTGCGTGAGAGGATATAGTGCTGGAAGCGTTGGACGACTTGAACGGAAGCCAAAGCCAGTTTTTCGACATGTTGATACTTGATTTCAGTTGGTGTGAGACTTTGACTCAAGTAGTAAATAACATGTTCGTCGTGCGCATCATCCTTTGGGACTAGAACCATGCCAATAGTGTACTCCGAGGCAGCAAGATAAAGGAAATAATTGCGACTGTAATCGGGAGGATAGAGAAGAGGAGCTCACGTGAGGGACAACTTCAAAGCTTCAAAAGCATTATTGGAAATGGCATCCCATTCGAACTCTGAATCTTTCTTTAATCGCCACATAAATCCATGAGTAATCTCGGCGTAGTTAGGGATAAAATGACGAAGAAAGTTTTCTTTCCCCTGCAAGCTTTACAACTGGCGTAGTGTAGAAGGAGGAGGAAGATTAAGGATCACCTCAACCTTAATAGTATCCACCCAGATCCCTTGACGCGAAACGATAAAACTGAGAAGACGGCCAGATTCGACGCAAAAAATGCACTTATGAGGATTTAAACATATCCGGTAGAATCGACAGCAAACGAAAATAGCTCGGAGGTGGGTTGGGTGATCAAATCTGCACATAGAATGAGCTGGTAAATCATCCACATAGGGTTGAACGATATGCTTTATATCATGAAAATCAAAAGACATAGCACGTTGAAAAGTTGTGCCCGCATTCTTAAGTCCAAAAGGGAGTTTCCGATAGGAAAAAGTACCCCAAAGACAAATAAAAACAGTCTTATGTTGATCCTCAGGAGCAATGTTAATTTGATTATAGCCAGAGAAACCATCCATGAGAGAGAAGATTTAACTTCCAGTGCAATCATCGACAATCTGATCGAAAAAGGGGGTAGGAAAGTTGTCCTTGGGACAAGCTTTGTTAATATCCCTATAATCAACACATACACGAATACTGTCACCTTTCTTGTCAATCAGTACAGGATTGGAAACCCATTCTGTAAGAGCCACCGGATAAATAAAACCATCTTTCAAAAGTTTCTCGACTTCGAGTTTGATAGCAACCGCTTTACGTGGGTGAACTGGACAAAGGCATTGTTGGACGGGTTTAGCGTCGGGGTATGTCTTAATCTCATGTACAACAATTGTAGGGTTGTGTTGGCAGCCAATTTGTATTTTTATACTGTCCTTATAAGCTGCCTACACCGGCATTTCACAACCCTTGATTTGCATCACAATCTTAAAATAAAACGACACTATTATTTCGTGCATTTGCACACTTACCTATGTTCTCGTTTTCACGACTGCAAGCGTGAAAACTTTGTTTTCGAAGTCACATTAAAACATCGCTGGATTGTTTTGATCACTCTTGTCTCTATGTTCATTGCGTTTCCAATTTATTTATCGTTATACAATTGACAAGACTCCAAGATCCCTATTCATTTTGCATTCTTATTTGTTAATAAGACTTTTTTTTACAAGACTGTGATGATATTCTTTTGATCGAATTTGTGATGCATTGGTGATTTGATTTATATGTTCTTTGATCGATTCCCTTGACACATTGGTTTCATGAAAACACATTGGTGTTGTGGTTAAACCCTTGGTATAAATCATTTCATACAATACATAGTTCATATAATCGAACCCTTGGTGTGATTTCAAATTATTGCTTTGGTTTTAAACTATGCTAAAAGTATGGATTGCGCAAATGTTTGGTCGATTTATCATAGATTTCATTGGTTGATTGAGTGGCATAGTTTTTAACCTATGCAATAGTGGGTTGAATAGTTATATGTGTTGGCAGTTGTACTATGGGATATGAATTTTTTGCATGTATTGAACTAGCTCCACCACCTTCGCACGTTCTGTCATTAATGCTTTCCCACTATCCCGGTTCACCCTTACTAGTTTCCAGGCGAGCCTGTGAGCTATCAACCCTGTGTATACTCTGTTCGAATCGTTACCCACTCACCCTGCTCACCGTGTGCTCCTGTCTATGGCATCGGTGGTGCACATAGAGCCGAATGGTAGCCAAGCTCTGTTGCTATTTGATAATGCCCGTAAATATTTAGAAAACAATGGTTGGCTGGTGTTTATATAGAGGTTCGAGGGTTTCAACCTTGTGGTTTGTTGACGGGCGAAACTGACCGTCCGTCAACTGGGAGAGTGGAACCGGTCCGGGGTTGTCTAAATAACCCAAGCTGTTTGGAATGGACCACCCTGACGAGTTTAACGGCTCCGTTGGCCGCCCTAAGGTCTTCTAGGAAAACCAAAGAGAGAAATGATGTGAGCTAAGAAATCTAAAGGAAACTAGAAACTAATAAAACAAAGAAAAATAACTAAACTAATAAAAGAAACTAAACTAATAAAGGAAACTAGAAACTAATAAAACGAACTAAACTAACTACGCTATAAACTACTAACTATTATATATATACAAAATACTAACTATGATTATAATAACTCAAATCAACAATCTAATTATCAATTTAATTACAGTTTATTCACAAATATACATTACTTACAATCTACAGATTTAAATAAAACCTGTGAAACTAATTTGCTTGCTGTCCCAAAACAGCAAAGATAACTCTTTTTTGATTTTATGTTTTATGAATAAGAAAGTAAACTAGCTGATATTAAACGATCTAATATAATTTACTGAAATTAAACGATCTAATATAAATCTAACTAAACTATCATTTATATCAAACTATTTAACATAAACAGTAAACATCTAACTAATTGACCTGGAAACGCTCCAAGTCTGCCCTGTGTAAGATGACTTCTTAAGCTGGTTGGAGGAAGAAATTCACACCATTTAGTCCTTAAGCTTCTCAAAAACGATCAGCTATGCTGCTCCTTGAAGTATGTTACAGGACAAACAAGACATAAAAGAATATCATAACAGTTTTATGATGATAAATCTCTGCAATAAGGGAAACCTATTATGCAGTAAACTTATATAATAATTCAATCTATGAAGAAGACAAAGCTATCATTCATAAAATGAATCTACAACTGTTATGTCCTTTATCTCTTTGAAAGCAACAAGATATGTTTAACAATAAGAATATATATCATTTGAATTTGATTTAGATAGCAAAGTAATACTAAACCAGAAACACAATGATATACAAAACTTGGAACAAAGTGTCGATATATTGAAAAGAAAAAGCTATAACAACGCATCAATTCTGCTCCAATTTGAATAAGCATTACATATCCTTGTTCTCCCAAAACTGAGGATGAGAATTATTACAAAACCATA
>ML798547.1:267055-278091 GCA_009831015.1 Picea engelmannii | reverse complement strand
CAGTCTAATTTTAAAAATGTAACAACTTGTCTTATTAACAGGGCATCGAACTAAATTAGGATAGTCATATCTTTTCGATGATCCAACAAATCAAAATCCAATCCAATTGAATCTTAAACTAATTAAAACAAAAGTTATATACAATGCAACATGCTTTTGTGACAGAGCAAGTGAAATATATACACAAAGAGTAATGAGTGAAAACTATACCATCACAGTCGTTGAGACTATGTCAATTTTGAATTGACAATCGCAGTAGCAGACTCGACATTTTTGAACAGGATCAAACCCGTAGTTCATTGCTTCTTGTCGTTGGGTTGTTCTTGTGCATTCTGACCAGTGAGCTTTGCCACTTGGTTTTCCAACTCGTGAATTTTGGATTGCAATTTTGGTACATCCACGTAGTATCTCTCTAACCACAACCCACATTGGTCGCAAGGTGGAGCCACAGTTTGATCAGTCGAGGGTTTTGACGACTCCTCGAGGGTTTCATGGAGTGGTTCGATACCAGGAAAGTCAGGGTTATCCCGCAGACAAGGAGGTAAGTTCTTGACGAAATCATGAGGAGGTTTGTTATAGAAGCCCTCTTCAACGAGAAAACGTTCAATGTCTGAATCAAAGTCCTCGCTGACCGCGATAGGCTCTGTTTTGGCAGGAGGCTTAGCTTTATTCCTCTCCATGCGAGAGATCAGCCTTGCATTTTTCTTGCCTCGAGCATTAGCACCAGTCTTCGCTCTAGTCTTTTTGGTTGTAGGCTTAGAAACTTCGGTCTTTTTAGTCACAGCCATAGGTGAATTCGTAGGGGACTCAGACTTAGGTTTGGGTAATAAAACACTAAAAGGCACAGGGGTAGGTTTTCTCTTGGTCACCATGACCTTGTCCACCTGTGGAGGGTTGGACTCTTCAAAGCCATTATGGCTGAGAAACTCATGCCAAGAATCACGACGTAACCTTAATTCATGAACCAAAATCATTTTAATCAACCCCACATGGAAGAGGCTAGTGTCAGCTTGGCTACGCTTGTATCATTTAGCCATTTTGAATAGACTTCGGTGTAGGTAATCAGGCAAACTTAGTTCGAATCGCATAAAAATCATTAATAAACACAAGTGAAACAGATAGACAAACCCGTACCTGCCTTCACAAGTAAAAAATTGTTCGATAATCATTAAGAGATCATACCAGCGGGGTTTCAACATCTTTGCAGGCAAACCTCTGTCGCATGAGCTGACTGTCCGAGACTGAAACAGTAATGTCCACGAGACATCGTCAACCTTGCAGCTCTTCGACCACTTTTGTCCTTTGACAGGTAGGCTAGTTTCCATACTGAGAAACTGTTCAGTGATTTCAAGCTGGACATCTCCAACTTTGGCTCGGTAGCCATCAAACGACAAAGCAAATTGCCGAGCCACAGTGAAGCTATAGCCATCAAACTTCCTTATGAAAGCAAGCCACCCGTAGTTTTCCAGGTCTTTATATGCACCATCAAATGTCAACAATGATTGGCATCCGTTGGGCTCGGCCCTTACAACAGGAGCCATGGCTTCTGTACATGATAGGGTTCCAACTGAATGAATCAATGCACAGAGTGAAAACGAGAGGGTTTGACAACTTGAATGCTCGAAGAGACCGGAAATAACTACATGCGTGCGAAGGTGGTGGGATTACCACTGCCTCGCCTTGTATTAATTGATGAGTACAGTGTTATCATAAGCATAATTGTTTATACCATGCGCATCGGCCAACAAATAGATGTGTCATCACATTATAGTGCCACTCACCCGATACAGAGCCAACACCATACGTTGCATTCATTGCCAAGTGTACAGTTTAATCCAACATCATATCCATCATGTCAATCAATCGTTTTACACCAAGGTTTAAACTTAATCAATGCCAATACATATTTTAAAGCTATTGATCGCTCCATAAAATATCAACCCATAAAACAATATGTCCAAACATCGATCCAAAATATTTAATCAATGCGCACTCAAACCATTATTTACCTTATGATCTTACCAATGCATTCGTTTGTACAATGAAATGTTTTCATTCCAAAGTTTTTAAAATATTGTAATCAAGAATCTCTCATGATATCAATGAGTCAAGAACCCATAACAATAAGAATAAAAACATATGAGACCAGATCCATCATAACCATGATAAGATCAAAATAAAACCAATAAATCTTTATGCTCAAAGGCTCAGTGACCAAACAGATCCAAATGCGCAATGAAGGTAAGAGTAGACTAAAGGACATAAGTTTGAAAAAATCTTTTGTAGTCATGCGATAAACCAATGGTCAGGTATCTTTAGGAGAAATCAACAAAAGACGACTATAGTCCAAACGATGAAAAAGGTATTTTCACACTTTCAGTTGTGAAAATCAAATCAAAACAAATTGCAATTGTCGCAAAAATGAAACAAATGTCTAGAAGGACAATGCGACGATGATTTGTCATTGACGAGACAAGAGGTGTAGGCAGTGTTTTTTAAGAGAAATTAAAAAAAATGATTTGGCTGCCAACACGGTTGCCCAACAATTCACCCTTAACTTTGACGGGTGCAGGGCTAAAATCGGTGACATACAACTTGAGTTGAATGAAGAATTGATAAGCTCTGCTACAGGATTGTCGTCTACAGGCCAAAGGTGGTTCAAAAACTCCAAAGTCTACGAGGTTCCATGGCCATTACTATTCATATCAAGGAAGGTTGTTTCCTGTGATAAAGGTATGCCTATTTCTACCCTCAAACCCAGGTGGCATGATATTTTGGTAATTATGAAACAGTTTGTGACCTGTGAAGGTCGGTATGGCTTGGTTTTTCTGTATCACCTCCGGTTATTGATGAATTTCATAGGCTATCCTTTGAATATGTCACATTACTTCTTGCGTAGTCTTTACAAGATGTCTAAGAGGTTCAAACGTGAGAAGGCTGATAGTAGCTTGTTTCATCACGGCTTGATTAGACTCAGTATTGTCCACCATTTGAGCCTTCATGGTGATAATTGGCAAGCCTTTCTATTTAGAAATGGCTTTGCTAATCCGAATTCTGTTCAAATCGACAAGGCTGTGGTTAGTGAGACTATGGTCGGGCCACTCGTGCCATTTCATATCCTTCTACCCCCTGCCAAACCCTCGGTTTTCCCTGACATCGACCTACCCAACATCAGAACCAACCCATGTACAAACGACCAGACTGAGGCTACCAAGAGACCTGTGAGTAAGAAAGACAGAGGTGACAATGCTTTCAACAGAAAAGGGAAGAAAAATGCTTCATTGATATCGAGACTCGCCCAGAACAAACCTAAACAGAACATCGACCAAAATCCCATAGTGTTGAGCAAGGACTCGGACTCCGATATTGAGCATTTCCTAGCTGAGGAGTACCCCTATTCCCATGGCCTATGCTCTATGAAACCCTATGATTATGTATCTAATTTTCCCCCGTGCCTCAAAAATGACCCAAATTACCAGGGAATCAAGTTGCACAATGAAACCCCTGGTGGTTTAAACAAACCCTCACCTGTGTTATAAAAGCCCGAGCAACCATCATGTATCAGATGTAACACTTGGCTAGAGTGTTATTAAATCGATGTTCCCCTATTGCAATCAAATATCAAAGCATTAGAAGAACAGGTGACAGTGCTGGCGAAGGAGAACCACATGTTACAAGCCAGTGAAAAGAAACAAAAAACCACCGGTTTGATTGTCTTCAGGAATGTCGAAGCGGAAACAGCCTTCGTCAATTACAAATTATCATGACCGAGTTGTTTTCTGATTGTCCAGGTATGAATTTCAATATGAATTTGGTTTGTAAGTTTGCTTGAATTAATATAACAAATTGGGTTTTGATTTTGATTAGCTCTATTCATTTTAATACATTCGAAATGATTATGTCATAGTTTGATCATCAAAAACGGTTATGTTGTGGATCCTGTACAGTAGATTCATTTTGCTAAAAATGTAGATATGATTTGGTTATGCTATTTCTGTCATGCCCAGTTTAGTATAAGAAATTGATTGGTTCTTGATTCGGTTTGGTTTGTTTTTGAATCAATTATGTTTGTCTCTTTTAGGATAGTCGATTTGGTTTGATTTCGATTAGTTTTGTTTGTTCCTAATAGACTCAAAACAACCCTGTTGAATTCTATTTACCAGGAATGACTCTGTTCTGTATTGAATCAATATTCTCGTTTCGATTTTGATTACATTCGACCTGTGAAAAATATCTATTTGCTAAAAATAGTTTAGCTGTGTTGATTGATATGATTTTGCATTTCGATTGTGTCGGCCCCAAACTAGTTCGATTCGTTCTTTTTTTTATTTGATTTGCAAACGATTGTTGCATGCCATGACTATCATAATCATTTGTATATATTTGATATAGTTCCATTAATTTGAAAAATGATCATGTTGATTTCGTTTGGATTCGACAATGATTTTGTTAATGGCTGAAGCGACATAAACTATTATATGCATGATTTGTTTAACCAGTTACAGTTTGTGTCGATTGGAATTGGTTCATGAAAATGATTGCATTGCTATCAAATTATCTAATGTGATTTTGTTTACCCCAAATTGGTGAAAACAAATTGAACAGAGTGCATGTATCTCTGTTATCATTCGATTGACCACAATTTCGTTTGCTCTCAAATTAGCATAACAATTTTGATTTGAATGATTCGTTTGGTTTCCAATTAGCAATTAGATATTTGTTTAATAGTTTGAATATAATTCTTTAAGATTTGAATTGGTTTTAAAACTATTCTATGTTCAATTTAGACCAGCTACAGAATCGCAAGATTCTGTAGCTAGTCTTAAAATTAGATTTTTGTCAATTTTATCAATAAAATATCCTCTAATATTGTCTATTCTTGTCCTCTTTCAGGTGCATACGAATTACAATGATTAATTGGGCATGCTATGGCAGTTTAGGAGATACTTTGGATATGGTTTTGTTTTAGGTTGATTAGCTTGAGTCAGAAATAGAGAAACTGGGATATTATCCCCAGATTTTTTGTAAATTGTTTTGATAATTCCCACAGAGATGTTTTACCCTATGGGAAGTCTTTAAATACTTGTTATTTTTTGTAAAAAAAGAAAAACCATCATCACTATGGAGAGGACCAGACTATGGATTTATGATTCAGATTGAGATGAAAGTTGATGTCTTGTAACAACTTTCGCTTTCAATATATCAAACTTTTGTTTCAAATTTTTTGCATATCAGTTTGCAATTAATTATCGACTACTTTAGCTATCATCATTCATTGCATGTTGATGTGATTTGATTTATATGTTGTACATGTCTGATCTCTCTTATTTAAAAATACAACAATTAGTCTGCTTCAGTTTAATGAATTACAGGTTTACCTTTTTCGTTAAATGAATCATTTTGCACAAATTATTGCACATAGATTTATCTAATTGTGATGGTTTGTAAATCATAAGATTGCTGTAATTTTTTATGTCTTGTTTGTCCTGTCATTTATATTTGAAGAGCACAACTGCTTCTTGTTTACGAGAAGCTCATGGATAATCCGGTGTGGGTTTCCTCCCTCCGAACAGCTAAAACAAATATTGCATACAGGACAAACCTGAAACGCTACTTCAGGTTAGTTTGTTATTGATTATTTGATAGTTAATTTGTTAGTATAATATAAGTAGTTTAGATAGATATATGTATAGTTCAGATTTGTAGTTAGAGTTATGATTTTAGTTGCTTAGCTTAGATAGTTTTTATTCTATTTCGTTTTCATAAAATTATAAAAATCAAAAAACAATGGTTTCGCTGTCTTAGGACAGATTACAAATGATTTTTGCAGGTTTTAATTGAAATCTGTAATTTGTAAATATTGTATATTTGTAATTGAAGTTGATTATGTTGATAATTAAACATTTACTTTTATAGGATTATAGTTGTATGATTTAGGTAATAGATTGTATATATGTAGTTTAGATTTTTTTTTATTAGTTTGTTTTAATTATTGTTTTTTAGATTAGTTTATTAGTGTAGTTTTCATTTGTTTTTCTAGGACTTAGATTGGCCAACGAAGCTGCTAAACCCGTTAGGGTGGTTCATCCCAAACGACTTGGTTTATTTAGACAACCTCGGACCAAATCCACTCTTCCAGTTGACGGACGGTCAATTTCGCCCATCAACAAATGGCGCTAGAAGGAGGGCCGACTGACAAGTTGGCCTTGTAGGAGCCTTTATTTTATATCTATTCAATTTCCCCATGGTTCCCCAAATCCCTGTGTTGGAACATGCTTTCAACTTCTCATTACCCGATATTCCCAACGAGATAGTCTTTCGCTTTTCCAAACTCACCTTTGATGGTGAAGGCAATATATCTGCTAAAGACCAACTTAACAAGTTTTGGTGCAAATGCATCAAACATGACATCTTAGATTTAGGAGTTTTATGCAGACTAATCGCTTTTAATTTTAGAGGTCGGATCAAACATTGGTTTGAATCCTTTCCAGCATGTCACATTTTTTATTGGTTTCAATTTGTATATGAGTTTCTAGATGCTTTTGAAATTTACGATTTTGATCAATTATTAAAGAATTTCATACTTCGCTAATCAACGACGATCCATCTTCAGAAGGATTTTTGACAAAAGTCTATCATATCCTATGAAATTTAATCTCGATGACATGTCATTGGCATTAAATCTCTTCTATGATGCTTCCATCCCTTCCATCCAGCCATGTTCAATCACGAATGAAGAACCAATTGCAAATCCTATCACTCAACTGCAAGAACAATCTTCTTCACAAGAAGAGAAAAATTCTTCCGATAATGTTGAACAAGCTAGGGAGGTAGAATCTATTGATCAGGCTCTTATTGACAACCAAATTGGTTTTTCCTTTGATTCATTGTATTTTCAGTGTAAGACTAGTATGGAAGATGATTCATTTCTGGCTCGAGGTGAATACCCTCATTCTTGTAACTCATGCTCTAATCAACATTTGAAATCAGTCATTGAAGAACACTTAAGTGATGAAAACCATCTTGAATGTTCTAGTACTCCTATGAAACTGATTAGAGAAGAAGTTACACAACTAGAAGAAGAAACTTTAAACCTTCATCCTCCAAATGCACTTTGTTCACAGGAAAGACTAGATGCTTGTCACATAAATTTTGAATTATCTATCACACAAAAGGAAAATCTAGATGATCATATCATGTTGAGGAATTCGTCACCAAAACAGAGTAAGAGTTTTAAAGAAAGTGAAGAGAATTGTCTTGAGAATACCATTGTTGAGTATCATAGTTCAAGAGATTCTTTTTATCTGCTTATTTCTGATTCCTTTTATTCTTTATATCCTGATCTATTCCTAGATTCTGGTGGACTTCACATCTTACCTACAACATCCTACTCTTTTCCACCACAATCATATCCTTTCGATATGCTAAATTTTGGTGAAGTTGATTCCAGACCTAACATTGATAAACTTGGATTTGATGCTTGTTCACTTTCATCACTCACATGGGAAAAGGACATGTTACGAGATGATTTTACACATTTTATTGTTGAAAAAGACAATGCATTATATTTTATGGAGATAAAAAATTCTAAGTTTCATACTCATTCTTTGCTTAGCGTGAATCTTAATGTTGATGCTTCACATTTTGAAATGATCAATCGCATCGAAGGACACATTCAAACCAACAATCCAATTGATTGCACGAATCCTCCTATGATGAGCTTTCCATTGATATATTTGTTTCATCAAAGTCATGGTTTGCATCCTCATTTTTGTGACAAGATCTTAGGATGGCTTGAATATTCATATATAAAGAAATTTCATAATGAAGACAAGGTTGTGCTTGCTTTGTTTCCACCTAAGTATCTTGAAAGAAGGCGCGACATGTTTCTTTTAGATCGTCCATGTGAATAAATTAATGAGTACTTAGAGAACTGTCAGGAGGATGGGGAATTTCAGCCTTGGCTGATGGTTATTCCATTTCCTCACAATCCTGATGAGTTTTTCAAAACTACTTACACTCACCCATGCCATTATTACCCTTATCACGACAAGATTGCGCAATGGCTGAAAGATTCATACAACAAGAATATCCAAGGAAATGGTAAGATCATGCTTACTTTGTTTTTAGATGATTATTATGAAGGTAAGTGTGATATGTTTTTATCATCTGTTGATATATTACCATTCTTATTAGTAATGCTTGATCTTGTTTCCATTGCAGGATTAGAGTTACTCCGATGGCTACATTGGAAACATGACTTCACATAGTATCCTGATTTGCCCAATAGTTAGGGTAGGTTTAGGAATAGGTTTTCTTGTAGTTTTATTTCTCACTATTTCTCTTTGTAATAATGCATTCATGAATGCAAGTGGGCACACCACGAGAACCATAATATGGATGTTGTCAGGGAAGTCCCCTTGATCTTTTTCTCTTTGCTTTTAGTTGAACATTTATTTTCAAAAACGAAGTATCGTCGTGAAAATATTAAATGGAAAGTAAAGAGACGAATGAATCTGAATCAACCCTGACCCAAGGTACCATGAGTAAGACTTCTTTCCCATCAAATAGGATTTTCCCACTTTCTTTCAGTTTCCCAAGGGATTTGTTGCATGAGGTTTTCAGATGCACCTTCTGTACATGTTTGTTTTTTGTTTTTGTTGTTTGGGTTTCTTTTCTTTCCAATTTTTTCTCCGCTGGTGAGTTTTGATTTCTCCCTTATGCTTACTAGTTTTTGCTGTGGAAATACACATACCTGCAATTTTGGAACTGTTCAGACAAGGAAAATAGAAAATTCTTTCACTAAAATAACTATTGAAACATTGTATAAACATCAATTATATGCTTCTGAAATTTACATCTGTTGGCAAAGACTCTTGTTTGAAAGAAGATAACTAATTTCGATCTCTGAAATAAGCCTGTCACGGTCATCTATTATCTTTTTACGCTGTCCCTATTCCTTAAGGGAATGTCTCAGAAGATGTCTCCCTGCCTTAGAAAGTTGGTTTTGTAAATAAACCATCTCTGGATCTTAATAAAGGACAGTTCTAAAACATTCTGCCGAGGTCTGTAAAAAATATGTTAAAATATCATAATTTTTAGCATCACCCCACTCAATTATATATCTTTAAAAAAAAAAAAAACATTAAAAGAGCTGTGGGAAGTGCTTGTAAACCCATCGAGACGCTGAACAGGTCTGCTGGCAGCGGGTAAATGCATGCATGATTGTTGTTGGTAAATTATACCCTATGGACTAACAAGCTAGGGCTTAAACTTGCATGCAGATCATGACCCTTAAGAAATTACTTTTAACCTTCTACCCCAAGCCCAAAATCCTTTTTCACATGCAAACATGAGAAGAATCAACTAACCGTTTTATCGATGGTCGGTGTAGATCCTCCGTTGAGCTTTATCCCGTTGCTTCTGCTGCTCCTTCCAAAAAGCGATCCTGCAATCAAGACAAAACTACACATGCATGCTATTGTTCTACTAGAGGATTAGAGATTAAACATAAATCAAATGAAACACATAAGACTCGTGCATTTGGGACGGGAAAAGTATCTTTTTATTAATCTCAAGATGAATCAACTTACAATGATTATAGAGATCGGCCACCGTTCCTCGATCCTGATCCTGGGCTCCTCCTCTTCTTTGTCCTCCAACTGCTTTGCTTGAATTCTCCTAAATCTTGAGGAAAGGCTAAAGGGTTGGGACAAAACGGATTCAGCAATTGGGCATAGTTTCTTTGCTATGATTTTCCTCCCTTGAATAGTACCCCTACCCCTTCTTTTATAGGCTAGAAGGAGCTAGGGTTTTAGATGAACTCTTGGCCATGCATGGCTGGGAGTTCCAGTTAACTAACCCAAATCTTTTCGTTCCGTCGGAAACTTTCCTGATTTTTTGCTTTGTTAGGTAAACGCGGGCTGTAGTGGGCCAGCCAGCGTTCCAACGCGTGTTGTATAAGGCCTGCCAGCGTTCCAACATGCCCAGTAATGGGTTAGGGCGCGGGTTACTTGTTTTAAGAGGTTTTTGAAGAGTCTGTTCAGCATGGTTTTGGCAATGAAGGGAAATGAGTTGGCCTGATGCCAGGTAAGCATGGATGGTGCAATTTAGGGTTATAACAGATGCCCCCTAATGTGTGAGGTCAGAAGAGTATCTGATGGCCAAAATACATTACCAATTCTTTACCAATCTGTACTGATATGATAAATGAGTGAGCCCAGGAATCAGGAATCCGGAAGTGCCGTCTGCAAGAAATATCAAATGTCTCACCGAGGCGGGCATACCCATGCTTGGGATAAATCAGAACCATGGCTACCAATCAAATACACTGTAGATCGATGTCAAATAACTATAAAGAGTAGCCGTGAACAATACACAGCGGAGCTACATCTCAAAATCAGAAAGATATACCTGGAAAGTATCCATCTCTCAGAAGATGATTCGACCTGATGGTTGTACTTCAGAGCTCGAGCAACAACTTCAAAATATTCTAAACTCGGGTAGGAGTGTAATATGAGTGTACGACTGCACTACCCAGAGGTCTTCGACGGCTCGTCGGTTGTGGACTTGATAATCTTGATGATCGGAAAGAAGGCTTCGGTGATTTCGAACAAAGACTTGATTGGACATTCAGGATGGCCGGGTATGCGGACAAGAGACACATTGCAGAGGGGTCGACTCAGGCTTAGTAACCAACTTCCCTTGGACAATAGCACGACAAGTGATAAGACTCAGGCAGCATATCTGTTAATAATAAGTCTACGAAGCAGGAGGCAACGCAAACTCTCCATATGTTTGGAAGAGTAACCAAACGGTGGAGGACACAACTCTATAACGAGCAAAGCTTCCTAAGGTCATATTACATCCCAAAGTCTGATGAATCAAACGAATAGATGTGCTTTATCCAAGGGCGACTCATAATGCTGCCAATAAAGAAAATACTTTTCCCATCCTCTTTTTGGGGTATATTTGATTTTTTTTGTTCTTTTTGTTGATTTGGAAAAAGAATAAAGGAATATTACGTTACAAGGGAG
>ML798547.1:252547-267005 GCA_009831015.1 Picea engelmannii | reverse complement strand
GTGAAAAGGACAAGATCACTCGGCGATTTTTTCACTTTTAAGGAGTCTGAAAAAAGCTTAACTATGGACTCCGTCAGGAATGTTCTTCTGGACCATTTTAACGAGTGTGAAAGAATAAGGTCACTCGACAATCTTTTCAATTTGAGGGAGTCTGAAAAGAGCTTAACTATGGACTCCGGGGGGGTTTCTTTTTCGTAAATTTAGTCCCTTAGGCCCGAAAAAGGGATAAAATTATACCTGAGGATACTCTTCTAAAGAATTGGAATTCGATAGAGTATTCCTTTGTTCGTATAGTTGACCTTCCGGACTGAAAAAGGGGTAAACTACCGCCGGACAGACATGACTTCAAATTTCAGTTTAACGAGCGTGAAAGGTCACAAGATCGCTCGGCAATCTTTTCATGTTTAGAGGGTATGAAAATGGCTTAAAAGGAGACCCGTTCTGTTTTGGGAGTCCGGAGGGTAAGACAAAGAGTGAAAAAGACCCATGCAAATGAGGCTGAAACTCATATTCAGGAAAGACTATATGGACTCCCGAGCCTACTATGTTGTCAGAAACGGCATGGACACCATAATGCAACCAGGAACTACCTAGGGCATCCATGTTTTGGTAAGCTCTACCACCAAGTTGCGACACTTCTAGAGAAGATATGACGGTTCCGTGTCACAACCGGATGGGATCGATCCTATATCGTAAGAACAAAAGGCAACGATATGCAACAGTGGGGATGAAATCCTACCCTATATGCTCAGGTTTATTTTTGAAAAAAAAATTATGGACCGTCCTTATGTACATTTTTTTTTATTTTTTTTTATTTTCTGAAACTCAATGAAAAATGTCCCAATACCTGATCAAATCCCTGCCATATAACTTCAGAACCACTCAAAATGGTTTTTGGTATAAAGAAACTGATAAAAGGGGCCAACAGAGTGACAAAAAGAGGCCAAAAAGTCTATAAATAGAAGTTGGCAGCTCATTATCACCATTGCTGATTTGGAAATTGACTCTGGAGCCAAAAGACCCCCTTTGCCAAAGATCGTGATTCCGGGAGCTACGGTGGACGAAACGAACTTCTGCTTGGACCAAGTAAGTACAAACTCCCTAGTCTTGGAATTCAATACTTAATTTATGTATTTTAAGTTGATTTTGGGGGTGGTTGTCGACCTCTAAGAGGTCGGCCCTAGCAAAACGCGGGCTGTCCAGGGACAGCCCGCGGGTACTCGTGCACAGGGCTAAAGATGTGCGCGGGTACCCGCGACTATCGCCTCGACATCCCGCGGGTTACTCCCCCATGATGGAAATTGCGTTGAACTGAAGACTAAACTCCCTCCTTTTCCCTTGTGTGTTTTGTAGGATGTATGTTCATTGGAGAGAGAGGGAGCACGAGGCTTCCAATGAGGTAGTGGCTGCAGATCCGAATGTGATGGCCGTGCTGTCACAGTGTGGCTTGGTGAATTTTTTCTTGTGTCCATTCATGTGCGCTCAACCCAGGCTACTGAATGCCTTGGTTGACTATTGGCACCCATATGCAGAGGCATTTATGATAGAGGGGCAATCCTTGGTGCCCACCACTAAGGATATCTATTTTTTGACGGGCCTCTCAAGGAGAGGGGAACCCGTCAACTTTCAGACCTTTCCTGCGGGGTCGAGCAAAGTCTCGGAGTTGATAGAGTAATATTGTGTGGCTAGGACCAATCAGAGGACTTCCTTGATACTGGTTAGAAGTATCACCAGCCTTACTCTTCAGACTATCTTATCGCTTATTGGGAGAATTACCGGCTCCGCAGCCGTACATCAGGCGTCGCGCGCACAGATGAACTGTGCAATTCAGTGCATGAATGCACAAATTTTTGACTGGAGTACCAAACTACTGGAAAGCATGACAGGTCAGCTGATAGCTTGTAGGCAGTGGACACACAGGAACTTTGGGTTTGGGACCATCCTGTGTTTGTTCTTTTTTGAGAGAGTTCCATGTTTCAGTCCTCGGCTGACAGTTCGAGGACATCTGGCGAATTTCCCTGCAGTGTGCATATGGGCAGCATTACTGCCGCGACAGGGTGGTGGAAGGACCGTAGAGGCCTTCAACGATGAATGTTTTGCTTGGTTGTCACGGAATATCCCCGCTATCGAGGACTACCCATACGCGGGGATCGACTTTTCCAGAGATCCAGCGATACCAGTGCCTCCTGGTGAGGAGCGAGGGGAGATGGGTAAGTCTCCGCCTGTACCATTTTTTTTGTTTTCATATGTAATTTTTATGTCTTTTTATATATATATATCATGTTTTTTTGTATAACAGAGTTTTTGATGGGTGAAAATTGTGTTGCGTGCAGATGTGGGACCCGTGCGACCTGCCGATTTTGCACGGAACAGGCGCCACCCACGGCCAGAGGCCGCAGCTGCCGCCACCGAAGGGGCAGTAGTAGCAGGGAACCCTCCAGCAGGAGAGGCTGAGAGGGCTCTTAGGCAGATTGAGCGGAACTTCACTGAGCTCACTCGCACAGTTCCCATGGCAGAGATAGAGGACATGCCGCCCTCCATGCAGACTCATATGGTGGGGTTACTGCGGACATGGGTCCGACTGTTTAGGCATTTGGGCTGAGCTGTACATGATTATAACAGGGCCCATAGGCCCTGAACAGAGTTGTATACTTTGATGTGCCTCGAGCACCGATATGTATATATATTTTTTGAGGGCATAAGCCCCAGTGACTCGTTATGGTTCCCACTTTTTTAGGTGCTTGTGCCCATCTATGTACTCTGAGGATTTTATGATGTTTATATATGGTTTTTATTTCTTTTTTGTGTCATATGGATGGTGTGTACAAAAATGTATTTACATGTGCATGATCATGATCTTCTTTATGTGTGAGCAAGATGCCAATTTAAAATGTGATTAGCTAGAGTATCTGTGATTTGATTTAGACTCCTAGGAACATGAAAATATGTAATATAATCAAAGTTGTGTTCCATGAGACGTACCCTAAGGAATCATCAGTGTAAAGTAGGATCGTGCACACAGTATATTTTGTTTAGATGCGACACAACCAGTTGAGCATCTAGATAGACCCGAAGACGAGAGATACCCAATGACAAAGTGTCATGAAGCAACTCAATAACTGCGCTATACTCAACAACATTGTTTGTGGTGTCACCTAAGCATATCCCTCCGGAAGATAACAACTGACCCTGTGGTGTAAATATTACCAAAGCTGCGGAGGCAAGCCTCCGCGTGTGTCGACTAGCACCGTCCGCATACCCAATGAACACCTCGGACTCACTTGACATCTTCCATAGTGACGAAAGATAACATTAATGACACATCCATGACACGTTTTTCAAAAGAAACGAAAGAAAGTAATAGCACAAAGACTATACATATGTTACAAAAAGTTACCCACAGTGACCATTCTATGAGTAATACTTCTTGAGGTAGAGCCCATTCCTAGGCTCCGCCAAAGCATTCCCTTCAAAATCAACCAAACGATAAGCACCCTTCTTTAAAACCTCCTTAACAATGAAGGGTCCAAACCACATGGGTTTGAACTTTCCTGCCCCCAAGGGGTCCTTATCTTGGTCATAAACCAGGACAAGGTTGCCCTCAGAGAAAACCTGAGGACGAACAGACCTATCATATTGACACTTAACCTTATGTTTATGAGCTTCGTTGGCCAGTGCCGCATCACGACGCTGTTCATCAAGCTGCTCTAGGTGTACTAACTGTTCTTCAAATGGAGAAGTGTCTGGAAATAACTGTACTGCCAATTTCAGAGATGGAATTTGACATTCGATGGGCAAGACTTCCTCCAGCCCGTAAATGAGTTGGAAAGGTGAGAAACCGGTTGCAGTCTTAACTGATGTTCGGTAAGCCCATAATGCTGAGTACAACATCAAATGCCACTTTGACTTGGCTGAGTTGATGGTTCGCTGTAGCATTGTCTTAAGCATTTTGTTAACAGCTTCCACCTGCCCATTGGCTTGGGGGTAGTAAGGTGATGAGTGTTCTTTCCGTAACCCAAGATTTGATGTTAACTTAGACATCATTTGGTTTTGAAAGTGACTGCCATGGTTAGTGACAATCTCTCTCAGGATGCTGAACCATGCTATAATTTGGTTAAATAAGAAGAGAGCTCCAGTCTCTCCATCATCTTTGAATGTCGGCATAGCTTCGACCCACTTAGTGAAGTAGTCGACAGCTACAATGATATAGCGGTGCCCCCTGGCGGACGGGGGGTTGCAAGTAGTGTAATCAATGCCCCACTTAGTGAAGGGACTGACAGTGATAATAGGAAACATGGGAGTTGGATGTGCCCTCATCTTCCATGAGAAGATTTGGCATGGATGGCACTTCTTGACCAACTCAATACAATATTTGATAAGTGTGGGCCAGAAGTAGCCTGCTCGTAAGATCTTTTGGGTTGTTGCCAACCCGGATAAGTGACTACCACATGCTCCTGTATGACAATCGTTGAGCACTATGACGTCCTCCTCACGAGTGAGACATCGATGCAAGATACAATCTACACCTCTCCGATACAAAGTATCATTGAGTATAAGATAGTTCTTGGCCTGATGGCGTATCCGCCGACGCTCATCACGAGAAGAAGAGGTAGGACACTTCAAAGTCTGGAGATAGATCAGTATATCTCCGTACCAGGGGTCTGATGATTCAATAAAAAACATATCCCCCCGGATAGGCGATTCCTCAGGCACAATGTCACCTGACTCAACCGGAAGTTCCGAGATAAGTTCTGCGAAGACCAACGACTTTTTGGACTTGGCTGAAATGAAGTCTAAGTCGAACTCTTGGAGGATTACCATCCATCTACTGATTTTTCCACCAATAACTCATCGTGTCAACATGTACTGGAATGGATTCACGACAGCTACGACGGTGGTCTTGCGAAACAAAACATAGTGAAGGAACCATTGAACAGCATGAACTGCCGCCAACGCAAGCTTTTCAAGATGGGTATAATTAAGTTCTGGTCCTACGAGGCCTCGGCTCAGGTAATAGATTATGTATTCAGAAAATGAATCATCTTCCTGAACTAAAACCATGCCTATGGTTGACTCTGCGGCAGCCAGATATAAGAGGAAATCCTTGTTATAATTCGGTGGCCATAGCAGAGGTGCGGTTGTAAGGGCGTGTTTCAATGCATCGAAAGAGCACTGCACGGCTTCGTCCCAGAGAAAAGGAACGTCTTTCTTCAGTAAACGCATGAAGCCCTTGGTAATTTCGGCATAGTTGGTGATGAAGCGTCGTAAGAAGTTCGCCTTGCCTTGAAGACTTTGAAGTTGTAAAATTGTGTGTGGGGGGGGGGCAACTGGACTATTGCCTCCACCTTAAGAGGATCGACCATGATCCCTGTTGTTGAAATGATGAAACCTAACAGATGTCCTGATGTGACGCAAAAGCTGCACTTGTTGGGATTCAAGCGAATCCGAAAGTAGCGGCAGCGTTCGAAGATGAGTCTGAGGTGTGTAGGATGATCTTTTCGCTTGCGAGATCATGATGCTAAATCATCTAGATAAGCCTCGACTATATGTTTGAGGTCGTGAAACGCAAAATACATGGCCCGTTGGAAAGTGGCTCCAACATTCTTGAGACCAAAAGGCATTTTTCGATAGGCGAATGTACCCCACGGACAAATGAATGTCGTTTTGTGTTGGTCCTCAGGTTTGATTTGGATCTGATTATAGCCCGAGAAACCATCCATGAACGAAAAGGCTTCACAACCGGTGCATTCATCAATGATCTGGTCGATGAAGGGGGTTGGATAATTATCTTTTGGACATCCCTTGTTCAAATCACGGAAATCGGTACAGACACGAATCGTGCCTTGTTTCTTATCGACTGGCACGGGATTTGACACCCATTGAGTCAAGTGAATAGGGTATATGAACCCTGCCTTAATCAATTTCTCAACCTCAGCTTTGATGGCTGCTGCTTTCCTGGGATTAACTGGACGAAGTTTTTGTCGAATAGGCTTAGCATCAGGATACGTAGTGATCTCATGTTCAACTATTTTCGGATCGATGCCTGGCATTTCCTCATAAGACCAGGCAAAAACATCGCGAAATTATTTAAAAAGATCTGTGTAAATATGAATCTCTTCAGGGGAGCAATCCGCTCCGACGAAGACATTCTCCACGATGCCGGGGTTTCGGGAGATATTGATAGGTATCGTGGCAGCGATAGTCGCCATATTTCCCTCAGCGTAACAATCCTGTGTAGCTAAAAGGTTGATGGGACAAGGCTGATCCCCCGTCATGGTGATAGTGAATTCTCCTGCCTCAATTCGGTGTAACTCTGGGAGGAAATATGATCTATGATGAAGATATTCCCAGGGTTTGTCCGGACCGGTCATTGCCTCAATTATATCTTCGTCTGAAGGCAGGACTAAATCTAACAAATTACTGTTGGCAAGAGAATCCTGAGCCCAGATAGGCTCTGGAAGTGGATCCAACTCTTGTGCGGGAGTCGGATCAGGAGTAGCTGAAGCTTACTGGACCAAAGAGTACGCTACTTCAGCGGCCGACAAGGGCATAGCCATGCCCACATGCCCCGTCGCATCCATCGTGTCTGATGGGGAAGGAAGAATCCACGGATCCTCAAAGTAAGTCGTGCAGAACGACGAAACATGGAAAATCTCAGCCTTGTGGTGAGTCGATATAAACTTGACATCGCCTTGAGGAGGTGGGTAATCGAAAGTACCCATCAAATATGGTCACAAACCAACTCCTATGTTAACGACACCGGCTTAAGGATTATCCACCATGGGAACCGTGGATGCCCCCAAAGCTGGGTCAGGTCGAGAGAAGGATAACTGGTCAATAGTCACTATCCGGCCTTCATGTGGAAATAATAAGACTCGGAAGATTGTAGCGACCACCGCTTGCATTGCATAAGTCCAAATACGACCTAACAATAGATTGTAGTCGATGGGGGCATCAACTACCTCTACTTTGACGCACACAGTCTTCCCCCCTAACTGCACCGGGAAAGAAGGAATGATGCCATGCGGTCGGAAAGAACGACCATCGAACACAGTGAGGAGAGTAGGTGACGGAGACAACTCAGGTTGACCAATGGCTTTCCAGCATGCTAACAACATAACGCAAGTCGAAGCGCCCTCGTCAACCACCGTGCAATAGATATTTCATGTAAAAATTTTCGTGGGGTGAGCCACTACTATCTGAAACGCGACGTGGTAAGGAAAACGAGGTTTCAAGTCAGTCGTATCTAACATGATGGTACCCGGGTTACAAGTCTCAGTAGAGCCTAAAGCAGTCAACAAGGCTTTCCGCTAAGCAGGGCAACTTTGGAGGACCTCCAAAGAAGACATAGCACAAGGGGTTTGTGATAAATCTTCCACCACAGAGTAGTTCTGGGTGGCCCTTGCATTTGGATTGTGAGAAGCCGTCTTAAACGCACCCTTTGGAATGCGTGAAATTGTTTCACCCAATGTCTTCTCGATTTGTAGAGGAAGAGATGGGATCTCGTCTTCTTTGCCCTTCTCAGAGGCGCTTGGTTTGCTATAGTCATGTGCTCTAGTCGTTATGAAAGCATCACTTTTAACCATATATACGTTCGTGGAAGAAGGATTATTTGGAGGAGGGCAGTTTTCCTGGCTGCCCCCTTCGCCACTTGCAGAGGCTTGAGTTAAATTTTACCCATGCTGAAAGGGATTAGTCAACACGGCTTGTTGTTGCTGTGTGACAAACTTCTGGGCCTCCGCAAGCCGAGGGCATAGATGGGTTGGGTGGTCTTTCACACATAAGTTGCATGGATACCTCACCTTCCTCTTTTCTGTGGTGCCCTCGCCAGCATTATCAGTTGGTTTTTTATCCCCCTTACCCCTCTTGCGTTGTTTTTTCTTCCCTTCAGGATGCTAGTTGGCCTTTGGGTTAGTCGTCTGCATGGAGTGTACTTCCGACGTTTGGGTAGGAGGAGTATCCAAAGCAGTAGTCTGGCTAGCCGCTGAGTGTTGTATAGATAACTATTGCAATCGTTTTGTCAATTGCTCAGCGGGCTTGGTTTGTGCCGAACCAACGATACCATCGGCATGTGGTCCGGCTCTCTGTCTTGTTTTCTCCAGTATTGAACGTGGTGCATCTGGTAAGATGTTGTATAACAAACCGGACTGAGAATAGATGAGCTCAAACTGTTGAGCCTGCATAATGGCGTCTTCTTCAGAGAAAACTCCGAACGTTGCGACGTCTTTGGACAACTGTGGGACCAAGGACTTAATGAACCACTCCAGCAGGAAAGATGGTGGGACTGGTACTTTGATAAGACTCTTTCGGCGTCGCCACTCTCGAATGTGATCCGAGATATGGTCCGCTGTCATCTACTCGAAATTGGCTAGCAACTCTGTGTCGACGTAGTATCTCACAGGTAACTGGAAATGGTTAAGGAAGACCATCACCAGTTCGCCAAAATAAGAGTATCATGAATGATCAAGATCTATGTACCATTTCGCGGCACTCCCAATAAGAGTGCGCTGAAACAATCGCAACTGGACAGAGTCATCTTTCAGCGAGTTCGATGAACACCAAAGATGGAAAGTAGTCACGTGATCACCTGGATCTTCGTTAGGCTTGGCCTCGAACTTTGGGATGTCTGAAGGAAACTTTGTCGGCATAGGAGGCCAATGTGGTTCGTGACAGATAGGATCATTTAACAACCGCATCAAATCTAACAAGTGTAACATTGCCAAGAATGGTAGTTTTGGTTGCTGCTGATAGCCTGGATAAAGGGGTCCTGGAGTTTGACTGGCACCAGGTTGCCAGGAAAAGTTTGGTTGTTGGCCGGGGTTTTGGTAGAAACAATGGCCCTAACTAGTGTAATGGTTTTGCATCTGAGAAGACATCATTGGCTGATTCCCCATGAAGGACATAAGATGTTGGTCATTCATCGTGTTCGACGGACTTTGGGAAGGATAACCCCATGCCGGTCCCGACGGGAGAGGCATAGAAGTCTGTCCAGGGTTCCATTGACTGTGGAAAGAATTACCCCAGATCGACATTCTAGATGAAGGAATGAATCCTTGTCCTAAGTTCCAAGGTCCTGGTATATGTGCCCCTGGTGCAGGAATAGTACCCTGTGCCAGTGTAGACTGTCCAAAAATGGGTGTGCCCCCAGCTGGGAAAGCAGCGGATGCGAAAGTGTTATTACCAAACGTCCCGTTCCAAACAAACGTTGACGAACCTACCGGCTGAGTTTGTGCAGGTGTTCCTTGACTCCCTGCTCCAAATGGACTCGTGTCTGCAGGCTGCCCGACGGACTGCTGATGCGGACCACCAAGCGAAGGGGACGAAGGAGGGATTTGACCTCCAGCGTAAGGAAAAGCGTTGAAAGGGGCAGGAATGCCCCCAAGTTGACCTTGCAGGGGAGCGTTAGAGCTCCCTACCCCCAGACCCAAAGTCTGTAAAGTGGAGTAAGTGAGTACAGGGCTTGTACCCGAACTAGGCATACCGTATGAAAACGGTGGGCCTGTCGCACTAGGTGTGTAAGGAGGTGTGGTCGTTGCGATAGATGGGGTCGGTCCACTGTGCGACGTAGTTGCGGCCAAGACCATGGTGGCCCGGACCGTCGAAAAAGGCAAGTTAGGAGAAGCTTCTCCTGTGGTAGCAACAGTGATGGGAATGGAACAATTCCCAGTTGAAGTAACAGAGTTTGGTTCCATCACTAGGTTAGGCACTGAAAGGCGTTTGTAAAATTGAATTGGCACAATAATGTCTGGCCAAGTATCAGTGTTTGAGTTTTCAACCGATCCAAGATTGGCGGTTGATTCCTCCGGGAGTTTTTCGGGCTCAAAAGCCCCGGTTGCTTTGAAAGACCCTTGATGGTCTAGCTTCCGCCTCAATGGTGGCGGGGGTGGCTCCAGTATAACCGGCGGCAGGCCCAGAAGCCTTCGTGACTAGCAGAGCTCTAAATCCTCCACTGTGTGAGAAGATTCACGACACGCTAAGGTATTCTACATGAACAAACAATAACACTCGCTAAAAGAAATCCCCTAGAAGATAAATCAAGCAAGCACTAAAATAGTTGGAAGAACAGTTACAACAACCAACACTAGAGCAACTTACCGGTGCAAGTGAAACTCGAATAAGGAAGCACCCTCCGGGTATACTCTGCAAAGCATGGCCTGATGTCTGTCCTAGGTATCGCGGTATACCCCCGCAGTCACCTGTGTATGTCCCTAGAAAAGATCGGCAACTAGTTTGCCAGCACGTGAACAGTCACCAGGCGGGTACAGTCAATAGTTGGGTAGACCACAATGAGCAGGGTATCAAGCCCGAAACCTGTCAAGGGTATCGAGAGAAAATGGTCTGGAAGATGACTGAGGACCTTGAACGGATTCGAGACCCACGAAGCTCCATGGCAAATGCAAACGACAGAATCCCTTAACAAATCCTTGATATGTGTTCTCCACAACGCTCGGTCCATCTTTGGAGGGGTTATCTCCGCTACCTTTCCTTACGCGACCTCGTGTTTAGCCCCTGTGTTAGAGGGGGGTCCCGGATAAATTTACGTAACTGGACTTCTACACTCCCTATTGACAGACTCCAATGTTTGGTTTGAGTGGCCTTGGAGGATTTAATCTCCAACCTATTCCAAGGCCCTAGTCCTGAGCTAGTGAATGAACCCTACAAACAAAAGTCTGATAGTTTTTAAATTAGCGTTGCTTTTAATGGGCTTTTTTAAGTCACAAGGTATGATGGTGAAACTGATGGTGTGTAAAGACTCAAAGAAAAATGAACAAGAAATTCTTGGAAACAAAACTTTTACAAACAATGCAAAACCAGCAAATTTTCGACAAGAAAGACTTCTTTTCTTTTCAACTTTCCTAAGATTTCATGCAGCAAACACCAAGTGATTTCACTCAAATCTGCGAGCTACTTATACTCTAAATGCAGTGCAAAAAATTATGAAAAAAGACTTCTTCCTAGCTACTGATGCAACAACACAATCTTCAAGGCAAGAAGAAAATGAAACAAGAGAATTTTTTTTTTATTTAATTGGAAAATGACGCAATAAAGGGAAAATGCCGACAAGCACAAAACCAAGAAAACAACATAAAATTTTGGCTTAAGGCGCAGATCGCAAAGAACCAGAGCAAAGACTCACCAAAGCAATCAAGAAAGAACTGATCCTAACACTTGTCTAAAAACCATAAAATGTATTGAACTAGCTCCACCACCTTCGCACGTTCTGTCATTAATGCTTTCCCACTATCCCGGTTCACCCTTGCTAGTTTCTGGGCGAGCCTGTGAGCTATCAACCCTGTGTATACTCTGTTCGAACCGTTACCCACTCACCCTTCTCACCGTGTGCTCTTGTCTATGGCATCGGTGGTGCACATAGAGCTGAATGGTAGCCAAGCTCTGCTGCTATTTGATAATGCCCGTAAAGATTTAGAAAACAGTGGTTGGCTGGTGTTTATACAGAGGTTCGAGGGTTTCAACCTTGTGGTTGCCCAGCAATTCACCCTTAACTTTGACGGGTGCAGGGCTAAAATCGGTGACATACAGCTTGAGCTGAATGAAGAATTGATAAGCTCTGCTACAGGATTGTCGGCTACAGGCCAAAGGTGGTTCAAAAAATCCAAAGTCTATGAGGTTCCATGGCCATTACTATTCATATCAAGGAAGGTTGTTTCCTGTGATAAAGGTATGCCTATTTCTACCCTCAAACCCAGGTGGCATGATATTTTGGTAATTATGAAACAGTTTGTGCCCTGTGAAGGTCGGTATGGCTTGGTTTTTCTGTATCACCTCCGGTTATTGATGAATTTCATAGGCTATCCTTTGAATATGTCACATTAATTCTTGCGTAGTCTTTACAAGATGTCTAAGAGGTTCAAATGTGAGAAGGTTGATAGTAGCTTGTTTCATCATGGCTTGATTAGACTCATTATCGTCCACCATTTGAGCCTTCATGGTGATAATTGGCAAGCCTTTCTATTTAGAAATGGCTTTGCTAATTCGAAGTTTGTTCAAATCGATAAGGCTGTGGTTAGTGAGACTATGGTCGGGCCACTCATGCCATTTCATATCCTTCTACCCCCTGCCAAACCCTCGGTTTGCCCTGACATCGACCTACCCAACATCAGAACCAACCCATGTACAAACAACTAGACTGAGGCTGCCAAGAGACCTGTGAGTAAGAAAGACAGAGGTGACAATGCTTTCAACAGAAAAGGAGAAAAATGCTCGATTGATATCGAGACTCGCCCAGAACAAACCTAATCAGAACATCGACCAAAATCCCATAGTTTTGAGCGAGGACTCGGACTCCGATAGTGAGCATTTCCTAGCTGAGGAGTACCCCTATTCCCATGGCCTATGCTCTATGAAACCCTATGATTATGTATCTAATTTTCCCCCGTGCCTCAAAAACGACCCAAATTACCCGAGAATCAAGTTGCACAATGAAACCCCTGGTGGTTTAAACAAACCCTCGCCTGTGTTATCAAAGCCCGAGCAACCATCATGTATCAGATGTAACACTTGGCTAGAGCGTTATTACATCGACGTTCCCCTATTGCAATCAAATATCAAAGCATTAGAAGAACAGGTGACAGTGATGGCGAAGGAGAACCACATGTTACAAGCCAGTGAAAAGAAACAAAAAACCACCGGTTTGATTGTCTTCAGGAATGTCGAAGCGGAAACAGCCTTCGTCAATTACAAATTATCATGACCAAGTTGTTTTCTGATTGTCCAGGTATGAATTTCAATATGAATTTTGCTTTGTAAGTTTTCTTGAATTAATATAACAAATTGGGTTTTGATTTCGATTAGCTCTATTCATTTTAATAATTCGAAATGATTATGTCATAGTTTGATCATAAAAAACGGTTATGTTGTGGATCATGTATAGTAGATTCATTTTGCTAAAAATGTAGATATGATTTGGTTATGCGATTTCTGTCATGCCCAGTTTAGTATAAGAAATTGATTGGTTTTTGATTCGGTTTGGTTTGTTTTTGAATCAATTATGTTCGTCTCTTTTAGGATAGTCGATTTGGTTTGATTTCGATTAGTTTTGTTTGATCCTAATAGACTCAAAACAACCCCATTGACTTCGATTTACCAGGAATGACTCTGTTCTGTATTGAATCAATATTCTTGTTTGGATTTTGATTACATTCGACCTGTGAAAAAGATCTATTTGCTAAAAATAGTTTAGTTGTGTTGATTGATATGATTTTGCATTTCGATTGTGTCGGCCCCAAACTAGTTCGATTCGTTCTTTTTTTTATTTGATTTGCAAATGATTGCTACATGCCATGACTATCATAATCATTTGTATATATTTGATATAGTTCCATTAATTTGAAAAACGATCATGTTGATTTCGTGTGGAGTCGACAATGATTTTGTTAATGGCTGAAGCGACATAAACTATTATATGCATGATTTGTTTAACCAGTTACAGTTTATGTCGATTGGAATTGGTTCATGAAAATGATTGCATTTCTATCAAATTATCTAATGTGATTCTGTTTACCCCAAATTGGTGAAAACAAATTGAACAGAGTGCATGTATCTCTGTTATCATTCGATTGACCACAATTTCGTTTGCTCTCAAATTAGCATAACAATTTTGATTTGAATGATTCGTTTGGTTTCCAATTAGCAATTAGATATTTGTTTAATAGTTTGAATATAATTCTTTAATATTTGAATTGGTTTTAAAACGATTCTGTGTTCAATTTAGACCAGCTACAGAATCACAAGATTCTGTAGCTAGTCTTAAAATTAGATTTTTGTCAATTTTATCAATAAAATATCCTCTAATATTGTCTATTCTTGTCCTCTTTCAGGTGCATACGAATTACAATGATTAATTGGGCATGCTATGGAAGTTTAGGAGATACTTTGGATATGGTTTTGTTTTAGGTTGATTAGCTTGAGTCAGAAATAGAGAAACTGGGATATTATCCCCAGATTTTTTGTAAACTGTTTTGATAATTCCCACAGGGATGTTTTACCCTATGGGAAGTCTTTAAATACTTGTTATTTTTTGTAAAAAAAGAAAAACCATCATCACTGTGGAGAGGACCAGACTATGAATTTATGATTCAGACTGAGATGAAAGTTGATGTCTTGTAACAACTTTCGCTTTCAATATATCAAACTTTTGTTTTAAGTTTTCTGCATATCAGTTTGCAATTAATTATCAACTACTTTAGCTATCATCATTCATTGCATGTTGATGTGATTTGATTTATATGTTGTACATGTCTGATCTCTCTTATTTAAAAATACAACAATTAGTCTGCTTCAGTTTAATGAATTAGAGGTTTACCTTTTTCGTTAAATGAATCATTTTGCACAAATTATTGCACATAGATTTATCTAATTGTGATGGTTTGTAAATCATAAGATTGCTGTAATTTTTTATGTCTTGTTTGTCCTGTCATTTATATTTGAAGAGCACAAC
>ML798547.1:240587-251043 GCA_009831015.1 Picea engelmannii | reverse complement strand
TTTTATCTGCTTATTTCTGATTCCTTTTATTCTTTATATCCTGATCTATTCCTAGATTCTGGTGGACTTCACATCTTACCTACAACATCCTACTCTTTTCCACCACAATCATATCCTTTCGATATGCTAAATTTTGGTGAAGTCGATTCCAGACCTAACATTGATAAACTCGGATTTGATGCTTGTTCACTTTCATCACTCACATGGGAAAAGGACATGTTACGAGATGATTTTACACAGTTTATTGTTGAAAAATACAATGCATTATATTTTATGGAGATCAAACATTCTAAGTTTCATACTCATTCTTTGCTTAGCGTGAATATTAATGTTGATGCTTCACATTTTGAAATGATCAATCGCATCGAAGGACACATTCAAACCAACGATCCAATTGATTGCACAAATCCTCCTATGATGAGCTTTCCATTGATATATTCGTTTCATCAAAGTCATGGTTTGCATCCTCATTTTTGTGACAAGATCTTAGGATGGCTTGAATATTCATATATAAAGAAATTTCATAATGAAGACAAGGTTGTGCTTGCTTTGTTTCCACCTAAGTATCTTGAAAAAAGGTGCGAAATGTTTCTTTTAGATCCTCCATGTGAAGAAATTAATGAGTGCTTAGAGAACTGTCAGGAGGATGGGGAATTTTAGCCTTGGCTGATGGTTATTCCATTTCCTCATAATCCTAATGAGTTTTTCAAAACTACTTACACTCACCCATGCCATTATTACCCTTATCACGACAAGATTTCACAATGGCTGAAAGATTCGTACAACAAGAATATCCAAGGAAATGGTAAGATCATGCTTACTTTGTTTTTAGATGATTATTATGAAGGTAAGTGTGATATGTTTCTATCATCTGTTGATATATTACCATTCTTATTAGTAATTCTTGATCTTGTTTCCATTGCAAGATTAGAGTTACTCCGATGGCTACATTGGAAACATGACTTCACATAGTATCCTGATTTGTCCAATAGTTAGGGTAGGTTTAGGAATAGGTTTTCTTGTAGTTTTATTTCTCACTATTTCTCTTTGTAATAATGCAGTCATGAATGTAAGTGGGCGCACCACGAGAACCATAATATGGATGTTGTCAGGGAAGTCCCCTTGATCTTTTTCTCTTTGCTTTTAGTTGAACATTTATTTTCAAAAATGCAGTATCGTCGTGAAAATATTAAATGGAAAGTAAAGAGATGAATGAATCTGAATCAACCCTGACCCAAGGTACCATGAGTAAGACTGCTTTCCCATCAAACATGATTTTCCTACTTTCTTTCAGTTTCCCAAGGGATTTGTTGCATGAGGTTTTCAGATGCACCTTCTGTACATGTTTGTTTTTTGTTTTTGTTGTTTGGGTTTCTTTTCTTTCCAATTTTTTCTCCGCTGGTGTGTTTTGATTTCTCCCTTATGCTTACTAGTTTTTGCTGTGGAAATACACATACCTGAAATTTTGGAACTGTTCAGACAAGAAAAATAGAAAATTCTTTCACTAAAATAACTATTGAAACATTGTATAAACATCAATTATATGCTTATGAATTTTACATCTGTTGGCAAAGACTCTTGTTTGAAAGAAGTTAACTAATTTCGATCTCTGAAATAAGCTTGTCACGGTCATCTATTATCTTTTTACACTGTCCCTATTCCTTAAGGGAATGTCTCAGAAGATGTCTCCCTGCCTTAGAAAGTTGGTTTTGTAAATAAACCATCTCTGGATCTTAATAAAGGACAATTCTAAAAAATTCTGCTGAGGTTTGTAAAAAATATGTTAAAATATCATAATTTTTAGCATCACCCCACTCAATTATATATCTTTAAAAAAAAAAAAAACATTAAAAGAGTTGTGGGAAGTGCTTGTAAACCCACCGGGACGCTGAAAAGGTCTGCTGGCAGCGGGTAAATGCATGCATGATTGTTGTTGGGAAATTATACCCTACGGACTAACAAGCTAGGGCTTAAACTTGCATGCAGATCATGACCCTTAAGAAATTACTTTTAACCTTCTACCCCAAGCCCAAAATCCTTTTTCACATGAAAACATGGGAAGAATCAACTAACCGTTTTATCGATGGTCGGTGTAGATCCTCCGTTGAGCTTTATCCCGTTGCTTCTGCTGCTCCTTCCAAAAAGCGATCCTACAATCAAGACAAAACTACGCATGCATGCTATTGTTCTACTAAAGGATTAGAGATTAAACATAAATCAAATGAAACACATAAGACTTGTGCATTTGGGATGGGAAAAGTATCTTTTTATTAATCTCAAGATGAATCAACTTACAATGATTATAGAGACCGACCACCGTTCCTTGATCCTGATCCTGGTATCCTCCTCTTCTTTGTCCTCCAACTGCTTTGCTTGAATTCTCCTAAAGCTTGAGGAAAGGCTAAAGGGTTGGGACAAAACGGATTCAGCAATTGGGTAGAGTTTCTTTGCTATGATTTTCCTCCCTTGAATAGTACCCCTACCCCTTCTTTTATAGGCTAGAAGGAGCTAGGGTTTTAGACGAACTCTCGGCCATGCATGGCTGGGAGTTCCAATTAACTGACCCAAAGCTTTTCGTTCCGTCGGAAACTTTCCTGATTTTTTTCTTTGTTAGGTAAACGCGGGCTGTAGTGGGCCAGCCAGCATTCCAATGCGTGCTGTATAAGGCCTGCCAGCGTTCCAACGCACCTAGTAATGGGTTAGGGCGTGGGTTACTTGTTTTAAGAGGTTTTTGAAGAGTCTGTTCAGCATGGTTTTGGAAATGAAGGGAAATGAGTTGGCATGATGCCAGGTAAGCATGGATGGTGCAATTTAGGGTTATAACAATGATGCCAAGACAACCTCACCAGGGTACTGAACAGGCCCGCTGGCAGCGAAGCAATGTCGGGTATATGAAAATTTGTAAATATGAAACCTCTTGACCTTAAATTGTCCTTTATTCTGATCTGGAACTTTTGGACAGGATACAGATGTCAGAGTGGGTTAAATGGCAACCCTGTCGAGGCTATGGACGCTTGCTGGTAGCAGTGGCTCTGTCAACAGTATTGGAGATTTTATCTTTAATATCGTGGCCCGCTTGTCTTAAGACTGTTATCAGTTTTCATCTTTTAAACACTGCTAGAATATTTGATTAATGATGATGTTTACACGATTTTCTGGTTGTTATTTTTGAGTTAGAATTTTTCTCATTATCATAATATGAATTTGTTCTTTGGCATAGATAACTGCTTCTACCAGTGTGTCGCCATTGTTGGCAGCCAATTCATATATGTATACTATCCTTATAAGATGCCTACACCGGTGTTTCACAACCCTTGATTTGCATCACAATCTTTAAATAAAATGACACTATTATTTCATGCATTTGCACACTTACCTGTGTTCTCGTTTTCACGATTGCAAGCGTGAAAACTTTGTTTTCGAAGTCACATTAAAACATCGTTGGATTGTTTTGATCACTCTTGTCTCTATGTTCATTGTGTTTCCAATTTATTTATCGTTATACAATTTACAAGACTCCAAGATCCTTATTCATTTGGCATTCTTATTTGTTAATAAGACTTCGTTTTACAAGACTGTGATGATATTCTTTTGATCAAATTTGTGATGCATTGGTGATTTGATTTATATGTTCTTTGATCAATTCCCTTGACACATTGGTTTCATGAAAACACATTGGCATTGTGGTTATACCCTTGGTATAAATCATTTCATACAACACATAGTTCATATAATCGAACCCTTGGTGTGATTTCAAATTATTGCTTTGGTTTTAAACTATGCTAAAACTATGGCTTGCGCAAATGTTTGGTCGATTTATCATAGATTTCATTGGTTGATTGAGTGGCATAGTTTTTAACCTATGCAATAGTGGGTTGAATAGTTATATGCACCGACGGTTGTACTATGGGATATGACTGTTTTGCATGTATTGAACTAGCTCCACCACCTTCGCACGTTCTGTCATTAATGCTTTCCCCCTATCCCGGTTCACCTTTTCTAGTTTTCGGGTGAGCCTGTGAGCTATCAACCTTGTGTATACTCTGTTCGAACCCTTATCCACTCACCCTGCTCACTGTGTGCTCCTGTCTATGGCACCGGTGGTGTGCATAGAGCCGAATGGTAGCCAATATATGTTGCTATTCGATAATGCCCGTAAAGATTTAGAAAACAGTGGTTGGCTAGTGTTTGTATAGAGGTTTGAGGGTTTCAACCTTGCGGTTGCCCAAAAATTTTCCCTTACCTTTGACAAGTGCAGGGCTAAAATCAGTGACATACAGCTTGAGCTGAATGAAGAATTCATAAGCTCTACTACAAGATTGTTGGCTACAGTCCAAAGGTGGTTCAAAAACTCCAAAGTTGACGAGATGCCATGGCCATTACTATTCATATCAAGGAAGGTTGTTTCCTGTGATAAAGGTATGCCTATTTCTACCCTCAAACCTAGGTGGCACGATATTTTGGTAATTGTGAAACAGTTTTTGACCTGTGAAGGTCGGCATGGCTTGGTTTTTCTATATCACCTCCGGTTATTGATGAATTTCATAGGCTATCCTTTGAATATGCCACAATACTTCTTGTGTAGTCTTTACAAGATGTCTAAGAGGTTCAAACGTGAGAAGGCTGATAGCAACTTGTTTCATCATGGCTTGATTAGACTCATTATCGTCCACCATTTTAGCCTTCATGGCGATAATTGGCAAGCCTTTCTATTTAGAAATAGATTTGCTAATCCGGAGTCTGTTCAAATCGACAAGGCTGTGGTTAGTGAGACTATGGTCGGGCCACCTGTGCCATTTCATATCCTTCTACCCCCTGCCAAACCCTCGGTTTGCCCTGACATCGACCTACCTAACATCATAACCAACTTGCGTACAAAAGACCAAACTGAGGCCGTCAAGAGACCTGTGAGTGAGAAAGACAGAGGTGACAATGCTGTCAACAGAAAAGGGAAGAAAAATGCTCGATTGATATCGAGACTCGCCCGGAACAAACATAAAAAAAACATCGACCAAAATCCCATAGTGATGAGTAAGGACTTGGACTCGGATATTGATCATTTCCTAGATGAGGAGTACCCCTATTCCCATGGCCTATTCTCTACGAAACCGTATGATTATGTATCTAATTTTCCCCCATGCCTCAAAAACGACCCAAATTACCCGGGAATCAAGTTGCACAATGAAACCCCTGGTGGTTTAAACAAACCCTCACCTGTGTTATCAAAGCCCGAGCAACCATCATGTATCCGATGTAATGCTTGGCTAGAGTGTTATTACATCGACGTACCCCTTTTTCAATCAAAGATCAAAGCATTAGAAGAACAGGTGACAGTGTTGGTGAAGGAGAACCTCAGGTTACAAGCCAGTGAAAAGAAATAAAAAACCACCAGTTTGATTGTCTTCAGGAATGTTGAAGCGGCAACAACCTTCATCAATTCCAAATTATCATAACCGAGTTGTTTTCTGATTTTCCAGGTATGAATTTCAATATGAATTTTTCTTTGTAAGTTTGCTTGAATTAATATAATGAATTGGGTTTTGATTTCGATTAGCTCTGTTCATTTTAATACATTCGAAATGATTATGTCATAGTTTGATCATAAAAAACGGTCATGTTGTGGATCCTGTACAGTAGATTCATTTTGCTAAAAATGTAGATATGATTTGGTTATGCGATTTATGTCATGCCCAATTTAGTATAAGCAATTGATTGGTTTTTTATTCGGTTTGGTTTGTTTTTGAATCAATTATGTTCGTCTGTTTTAGGATAGTCGATTTGGTTTGATTTTGATTAGCTTCGTTTGTTCCTAATAGACTCAAAACAACCCTGTTGACTTCGATTTACCAGGAACAACTCTGTTCTGTATTGAATCAATATTCTCGTTTGGATTTTGATTGCATTCGACCTATGAAAAAGATCTATTTGCTAAAAATCGTTTAACTGTGTTGATTGATACGATTTTGCATTTCGATTGTGTCGGCCCCAAACTATTTCAATTCGTTCTTTTTTTATTTGATTTGCAAACAATTGCTACGTGCCACGACTATCATAATCATTTGTATATATTTGATATAGTTCCATTAATTTGAAAAACGATCCTGTTGATTTTGTTTGGGTTCGATAATGATTTTGTTAATGGCTGAAGCGACATAAACTATTATATGCATGATTTGTTTAACCGGTTACAGTTTGTGTCGATTGGAATTGGCTCATGAAAATGATTGCATTGCTGTCAAATTATCTAATCTGATTTTGTTTACCCTGAATTGGTGAAAACAAATTGAACAGAGTGCATGTATCTATGTTATCATTCGATTGACCACAATTTCGTTTGCTCTCAAATTAGCATAACAATTTTGATTTGAATGATTCGTTTGGTTTCCAATTAGCAATTAGATATTTGTTTAATAGTTTGAATATAATTCTTTAATATTTGAATTGGTTTTAAAACAATTTTGTGTTCAATTTAGACCAGCTACAGAATCGCAAGATTCTGTAGCTAGTCTTAAAATTAGATTTTTGTCAATTTTATCAATAAAATATCCTCTAATATTGTCTATTCTTGTCCTCTTTCAGGTGCATACGAATTACAATGATTAATTGGGAATGCTATGGAAGTTTAGGAGATACTTTGGATATGGTTTTGTTTTAGGTTGATTAGCTTGAGTCAGAAATAGAGAAACTGGGATATTATCCCCAGATTTTTTGTAAACTGTTTTGATAATTCCCACAGGGATGTTTTACCCTGTGGGAAGTCTTTAAATACTTGTTATTTTTTGTAAAAAAAGAAAAACCATGATCACTGTGGAGAGGACTAGACTATGGATTTATGATTCAGACTGAGATGAAATTTGATGTCTTGTAACAACTTTCGCTTTCAATATATCAAACTTTTGTTTCAAGTTTTCTGCATATCAGTTTGCAATTAATTATCGACTACTTTAGCTATCATGATTCATTGCATGTTGATGTGATTTGATTTATATGTTGTCCATGTATGATCTCTCTTATTTAAAATTACAAAAATTAGTCTGCTTCAGTTTAATGAATTACAGGTTTACCTTTTTCGTTAAATGAATCATTTTGCACAAATTATTGCACACAGATTTATCTAATTGTGATGGTTTGTAAATCATAAGATTGCTGTAATTTTTTATGTCTTGTTTGTCCTATCATTTATATTTGAAGAGCACAGCCGCTTCTTGTTTATGCGAAGCTCGTGGATAATCTGGTGCGTGTTTCCTCCCTCTGAAAAACTAAAACAAATATTGCATACAGGACAAACCTGAAGCGCTACTTCAGGCCAGTTTGTTATTGATTATTTGATAGTTAATTTGTTAGTATAACATAAGTAGTTTAGATAGATATATGTATAGTTCAGATTTGTAGTTAGAGTTATGATTTTAGTTGCTTAGATTAGATAGTTTTTATTCTATTTCTTTTTCATAAAATTATAAAAATAAAAAAACAATGGTTTCGCTGTCTTAGGACAGATTACAAATGTTTTTTGCAGGTTTTAATTGAAATCTGTAATTTGTAAATATTGTATATTTGTAATTGAAGTTGATTCTATTGATAATTAAACATTTACTTTTATAGGATTATAGTTGTATGATTTAGGTAATAGATTGTATATATTTAGTTTAGATTTTTTTTTATTAGTTTGTTTTAATTATTGTTTTTTAGATTAGTTTATTAGTGTATTTTTCATTTGTTTTTCTAGGACTTAGATCGGCCAATGGAGCCACTAAACCTGTCAGGGTGGGTCATCCCAAACGGCTTGGGTTATTTAGACAACCCCAGACTGGATCCACTCTTCCAATTGACGGACGGTCAATTTCGCCCGTCAACAAGTCGATAACATGCATCCCTTCGTAGCCCCAGGCGAAGATGTCACAAAATTCTTTGAAAAGAGACGTATAGGTGGCGATTTCATCGGAAGAACACGAAGCTCCAATATGGACATTTTCGACAATCCTAGGTTTTATGGACATGTCAATGAGAATCGTGGGCAAGATATTACTGAGGTTCCCTTTGGCAAACACATCGTGTGTAGACCCGGGAACAGTCGATATGATGACAACGGTCGACGGCGTCGAAATCCGTTGATAGTTCTCAAGAGTGTATTGTTCCAGAAAGAGAATGGAACGATGATGCCCATCATCCCAAGGGATGTCTTCTAGGATGGACATGATCATCTCGTGAGTGGGAAAAATAACACGAAAAGGATCAGGAGACAACTCATCAAGAGAGGGAGTAGAAGGTGTTGTCAATTGAATCGCATGATAGGCGGACTCAATCAGACTTAATGGCATTGTGTCGCCGAAATAAATATGATCTCCAGGGTCAGGGACAATCCAAGGGTCATGAGACGTAGGAAGTTCGTGAGGCACTGTGGAAATCATGTTGATAGAAGCAACTGACGAGCATGGAAAATCGGGTGGTGGAATGGGAAAAGTACCCATTAATGAGGAGTCCTTTAAAAGGCCGAAACCAATGTTCTCATAACCCGGTGGGGTTTTAGCAATAAATGCTACGTTGCCAGTACGGGTATCAGAATTGAAGAAGGCAAGTTGGTCAATGGTAACAACCTTTCCTTGATGAGGGAAATGTACTACATGGAAAAGTGTTGACACAATGGCACGCATGGAATCGATCCAGCTGCGGCCAAGTAGAAGATTATAATCAAGGGGAGCGTCAAAGACTTCCACTTCGACTTGGACCATTTTACCTTCTAACGTGATGGGAAACGAAGGAAGAACACCGTAGGGATTAAAACTGGAGCCATTCAAGGCTTTAAGAGTGTTTTGGGATTCATTCAAAGGAGGAGAGCCAATGGCTTTCCAACAAGAAAGAGACATAACACAAGTCGAGGCACCCTCGTCGATAACATTTCAGAAAATTTTTTTGTCGGAGACAACCACTTGGATTTGAAACACGAGTTGAGGGGGTAACCTTGGAATGTGATCTTCCAAGTCAAAGACTATTAAATTCATATTTGTCGGGTCAATTCTACCTATAGCTTTCAACAGTGCCTTCCATTGTGCAGGACAAGACTGAAGGACTTCAAGGGCTGACATCGCTGAAGGTGCCTGGGCCATATCTTTGACAATTCTGTAGTTCTGGGCCGCACGAGCATGAGGATTGAAAGCCGATTTCCGTATGACACCCTTTGTGGGGGGTCGTAGAGCTGTATCGAGGCTCGGTTGTTCGAGATGAAGAGGACCGTTAGTACGTGGAGTCGAGGGAGAGGGTTGGACCAATGAAGGAGGTAAATCATCAACCTTCTCCTTAGATGGAGAATAATCTTTGGCTCGAGTAGTGAGTGCAACGTTGTTCTACTTAGAATCACCAGTACACATTGTTATCACTGAAATTTCGTCTGCACATGGCGACAAGAACTCCGCATCGTCAAAACAACAATGAAGTCATTCATGGCACTAAAGTAATTTCACAGCATTCCAGAAGGGTCAAAAACTATACAAAGTAACCAAAAATTGAAGGGCGCTTTATAGTAGTTTGGTGCGCGCGCACATGCGCAGGACAAGAACGTACTATGCGCGCATGCACACACGACGCGCGACTGTCAGCGCAAAAACCCGTGCACCTGCTAAAACGACGCATTTATTGAATTGGTCAGCCTCCCAGCCACTTACGGACCAACTCCCAATCTGATTTGACTCCCAAATCCGAGCTGAATCCATAGGGTAGGCGGGTTAATGAACTAATGAAGCCCTAAAGAGCCCCTTTTCACACTTTGAAGAGGTTACATAATCACCCGATGATCTGCTATAAAAAGCCATGAAGAAACATTGTTTTCGCAAGGAATTTCAGGTATTGTTATGCTGCTAAGATTGTCAAGGGCTCATTCTTTGATGATAACACATTGGCAACATTTCATAGAGCCATTCACCTCTCCATTGAGTGGATGTGTTGGGAGTTCTTTCGCTATCATTCTCATTTCTTCGCATTGTAAGGAGAGCAAGTTTGTGAGGGACTCAAGAGCCTTCCTTTGGGGGAAGAAGGAACCATTGTTCTCTTCCTTCATCGTGCTTTGATTTCATCAATTGACCAGCTCAAAACCATTGGTGATATCGGTGTATTTTTTGTGTTTATTGTTTCTTTATCCATATGTTCACAGTTTCAGTTTGTTTTTATTTAATTCTTACTTACATTCTTGTATTGTATTCTCTAACCCTTTCTTCCACAGTTGTCATGCTCTGCAAGACCCAACAGGGCATGTAAGCACCCTCGATTTGCTCACCAGGTGACGAATTGGGTGCAAACAGATTGGTGACCATACTGGGGAGTAGGTATCAATTCCTCCCTCATTTGGGTTTATTTTGCTTTCCTTTTGGTTTTATTAACTTGCAGGGACACAAACCGGCCTCCGCCGACCTGCTAACCAGTCAATTCACAGGAGAATTGAGAGAAATCCATCCGGATTTTCTTT
>ML798547.1:225232-239343 GCA_009831015.1 Picea engelmannii | reverse complement strand
CCGCACTTGGACCGAGGTACCTAGTGACCAACTTTAGGACATCTACCCAGGTGGCGATTGTGGGCTGCAATCGCACCTTGATTGGATTTTGTGTGGCTATTGGGAAGTATCGCCAGCTCTTTCGGGATATGCCCCCTCTACCCTCATTATAACCAATTGTTTCATCCTTCACTAGTATCTCTTCCAGTGACTTCAGACCCCACTGTTGAGTGCTATTGGAAGGTCCAGTGCTATTTGAGAGGAAGGACGTTACGTCTTCTAGGACACGAGCATTTGATTTCTTTTGATTCCCCCGCGCGGACAAAACCCACTTACCCATATATATGATTCTTTCTCATTTTATGTATGATGCACATCTGATTACAATTTGATTTGGATATATATATTGTGTAAACATTCAACGCAAAGGCTTTTTTGTTTCTATATTTCTCTCACCACTTGTTGCACACATTCACACAACTAGTCTGACATCATAGGGGAACCACATAACCCCCGTCGTTCACGACGTTTGCTCAACCTTCCTCCTATCTTAGCTGGAGTATCTGGTTGTACCCGCTCAACGGTACCTCCTTCACACACTCCTGCAAGTGCTACCATCTTGGGATCAGCTTTGCTTGGTTCTACATTACTTGGGTCAACTTCCCAAGATCATACATTCACTCGCTCTACTTTACACAGAAGCGAGCGACCCACTTCCCCTCAAGGAGGGAGTACCAACCCACCTAGTCCCCATCAAGGGTCAGGTTCACAACACAACATGGCTGGAGCTAACCCTCCCCCACCACTTCATATGCCATACTTGGCCTCTCTCAACATACCGGATCTCACCAAGCTCACGAATGATCCTATATTGCATGACGCCACATGGCCTGCAATGCCCACCAAACTTCCTTCAGACATACCAAAGTTTGAAGGAAAGGCAGGGGATGACCCCGCCAACCATGTCATGACCTTTCATCTATGGTGCTCTTCCAATAGCATTATGGATGATTCCGTCAGACTTCAATTATTTCAACGCACACTTACCGACCCATCAGCTAAATGGTATGTCGAAGAAAAATCAGGGTCCCATATGACCTTTGAGTCATTGGCCAAAGATTTCTTGACCTTCTTCCAATTACCCATCCTCCATGACAATGGTCTAGAACTACTGTCTAACTTCAAACAGACCTCAGCCACCCACATCACTGACCACATTCATGAGTGGCGTAGGCGACGTAGTTTGTGTAAAGTAGAAACCACCAAGAAACAGTGCCTCGATTGGTTTCTTAGATCACTTGTCGCTCTTCTTGGAAAGGATGTCGCTTCCACCTTCCCTCAATCTGAAGAGGAAGCCATTAGTAAGGCCCAACAGTATGACCTCATCTATACACAGTCAGGATACTTATACATAGTACTTCCTGATCTTCCCAAACCTTTGCCATTTGACCAAGACAAACCTGGGATGTCTCATTCAGTAGACGGACTAATAGGTGCCACCACACACCATGGTCCACAACCCCAACCACCACCGATGTATGGCACACCTCAATACCCGCCGGTATATAGGGGCACTCCGTACTACCCCCCACCCCCTTATCAACATCCATATTCTGTTGCTATACCTCCACCCATCAGTGGACCACCACCGGCACCTCCCATACATCCACCTATTCCCACAAGCAGTGGTACTCCCTCAACATCAGCTTATAGTACTAGTGAAATCACTACGCCTTCCTATGTGCCTTATGGATCGGTACCACTGAAAAATCCATACTTCCCCTTTCTTGTTCCTCCACAACCCATGGCTCCCCCACATCCACATGCGGGGGTAAATTTTGTTCAACCTTCCGCTACTCACCAATACCAGAATTTTGAACAATTGAATACAGCCAACCCAACTCATCCATCGAACAATACCAGGAAGAAAGGAAAGAATAGGAATAACAACAATCCTGGTCAAGGTGGGAATCAACCCCCACAACACCAACCCACTGGGGGCAACCAGAACCAAGGGAACCAAAACCCCCAAGGGGGCAATAACAACAAACGCCAAGGGCGAAATAATGTTAAAACCATCCACCCTTGTGCCCTTTGTGGTGAGTTCGGTCATTACACTCACCATTGCCCCCAGATCGTTGATTTCAAATGGTTGAAAGACTCAGGTAGTCTTCCCCCTACCCCTGCACAAACTTCCCCTCAGCAGGCACCACAACAGTATGTGCAACAACCCCCTCTCGCCGTACTGCAAAATCCTATTCCACATCAAGGCGTGGTAAACACCCAACAGGATGCACAGCGTCCCCCACCTCAGGTGGGACAATACCACAACCCTAACAATCCAGCAGAGCGTACCATTCTCCTCACCAGTGAGGAAGACATCCTTCTGCAAACACGGAATCGTCAGTATCCAGCTGAGTCTACTCCTATCTCTCCAGAGACAAACCCTACACCGACAGGATCCCCGTTGGTGATCCCTCGCCCTTCCGTCGAACCACCATTATGCATCCCTCGCATCCCCTTGCGCCGGAATTTCCACAACCCACAGGCTAGGGCAGCTCATAATTATAGCTTGGTAGACGACTTAGCACAATCCCCGGCTGCCATGTCAGTCTTGGAAGTCCTCTAGACTTGTCCTACACAACGAAAATCTCTACTTTCCGCCTTAGGGGAAGTCAACCCTGATGATACTCGACTCATCACTTTTGACCTTGATAGTTGCGAACCTCGTCATCCCACCACTGTCGCTATTCAAGTACCAGTAAAAATACGGAACATCACCGTCCATCGGTGTATCATCGATGAAGGAGCATCTACATGCATCATGTCCAAAACAGTATGGAAAAAACTTGGTTCCCTGGAACTCATACCCTCCGCCATCACATTACGAGCTTATGATGGATGACCATCATCTCCCGAAGGGCTCTTCCAAAATGTCCCCGTCGAACTCGGAGGCAAAACTATCCTCATTGACATTAAAGTTATCGAAGCACAACTCGATTACAATATCTTGTTCGGACATAGCTACATGTACGCTATGAAGGCAGTGGCATTGTCTGTCTTTCGGACAATCATGTTCCCCCACAACGGAAAGATTGTAACCATCAACCAAGTCTCACATTATGAGCCCAACCCCTCTGCCAATCTCGATAACATTCTTCCCCAGATCCACACCAACCAAGACGTATATCCACTCGTTGAGATGGGTCTTGGAATTTTCAAAGACCCATCCTTATTAGGGACATACCATGGAGCACCACCACTCCTTCCCCCTAATGAAGTATGCGTCGTTTCATCTAACAAACTCACACGGAGGATGCTCGTCCTCCTCAGGAGGCTTCAATCATCCCTGACGTCTCAATAGTCACAGAACCACTCCAAGCGGAGCCTCCTACGCACTTGTCGACCTCAACAGCCCACGAATCCACATCCACTCAGGGGAATAATCCCGCTTGGGAAAGACTCCCCCAACACCTCACCCAAATTCCCTTTTTTTACCCTCCACCAGGTATCGAATCTTTTCAGGTAGCCGCAATGCTCACACTACCTAATATGGTGTTAGCGATCCAAGTTTGGTATTTACACCCACCAGAGATGGTTCCTCGACCACAGGAAGGAATTCCCATGAAAGTTCCCATTCTTACCCTAGTTCCCCCCCCACTCACTAACCCCCCTACTACAGCTGGGGGCAGGAGGAAGAAAAAGGAGTCCACTGCTCCCCTTCCCCCACGCATCCCACCACCTTGCGCACTATGTGAGAAAGAGGGCCACCAAACCAACAATTTCCCATCACTACCTGAATTACGGAATTTGATTCCCCCCAATCCAACTCCCACAACACCCATCACTACTGCAAGTACCACTACCACCAACCCTTCCAGTAGTAAAGGGTTGAGGACCAAATTTGCGTGTGCTATATGTTCAGAATATGGCCATTACACTCACCATTGCCCAGCACTGCCACGCTTTCGGCAGACATTAGCCGCTGTACACCAGAACTTCCAGAACAATCCCCGCCCTGCTACATCCTCTTCAACAAATATCACTGACATTCGCTATGTCACTACTTCAGTTAATGAACGTATGAGATGCCCTTGCTCTCTCTGCGATTCACTAGATCATTTTGCATACCAATGTCCTATGATCCTTGCCTATAGGCAACGTCAAGTGTCCCTACATCACCAACCCACAGAGGCAATAATTGACGTTACTTCACCACTCGAGGATCGTCGTGTCATTTCTCCAGAGCCCGAGGCACTCCCATCACCTCCATGGTTCTTACATGACGTCGCTGAGGATATACCCCGCAAACCCCCCAACTCTCCTGTTCATATGGAGACCCTCCACCCAACCACCACGGGTACCCCTCAGTACTTTAATATATGGTTCATGTCGAGTGAACCCCCACCCTCTACCCACACTACTCCCCTTGTTTCCCCCATAGGGGGCAATCACACTAGCACCGAGATCACTCCTCATGACCCCTTGTATTCCCGCCATTTCCTATGCGATGAGGATATACTCGAAGAGCTCAACCACCCAGACTCTCCCTGGGATGTGCTACATCATCGTTCACTCTTCCTTCCACAGGAAGCCCTCATGCCTCCTAAACAAAACCCCGTGTACGCAGTCGAAACCAAATATTTTATCCCATCTGGGCCTATCGATTGGTTCAACAATCCCATTCCGGCCCCTGACACATTTGAAGAAGGTAACATGGCCAACATTTCCCCTACCATCAAAATCGACATTTCCATTAAAAATGGCGTAGTCGAAGAAATCATCATTGGAGCTGCTTGCACTCCTCAGGAAATCGCCGCATATAAAGCCCTCTTCCAGAAATACAGGGATATTATCGCCTGGTCATACATGGAGATGCCTGGCCTTGACCCATCTATTGTTTAGCATCGCATCGACACCTGGCCTGACATCACACCAGTTCGCCAGAAACAGCGACCGCTACACCCCTCCAAGGCCGCGGCTATCAAAGACGAAATTGAAAAATTACGTACGGCCGATTTTATTTATCCCATCGCTTACACTTCATGGGTTTCCAACCCTATACCCATAAAAAAAAAATAGGGCACTATCTGCGTTTGCACAGACTTTCGCGATCTCAATAACGCATGTCCAAAAGATAACTTCCCAACGCCTTTCATCGATCAGATTATCGACGACTGTGCTGGCCACGAGGCTCTCTCCTTTATGGACAGATTCTCTGGCTATAACCAAATTCAAATCCACCCAGCCGATCAATACAAAACCACATTCATTACCCCGTGGGGTACTTTCGCATATCGTGTCATGCCTTTCGGCTTAAAAAATGTTGGCACAACCTTCCAGCGGGCCATGACCTACATCTTCCACGATCTGGCTGCAATCATCCTTGACTACTTGGATGACCTCACAGCTCACTCCAAGAAATGAACCCAGCATCTCGATGATTTACGAATCATCTTTCAACGGTGTCGTCAGTACAACATCCGCTTGAATCCTCTCAAGTGTGTGTTCTGTTTCACCACTGGGCGCCTCCTTGGTTTTATTGTTTCCCAAAACGACATTACCGTGGACCCCCTCAAAGTCAAAGCCATCATCGAAATTCCACCTCCTTGGAATTTACGACAACTGCAGAGTCTACAGGGCAAAGCTAACTTCCTCAGGCACTTTGTTCCTGATTATGCCATACGCGCGCATGGCTTCCTTCGCTTACTACGTCACGACATCCCCTTTCATTGGGACGATTATGCCCAATAGTCATTTGACGATCTCAAAATAGCACTTTCAAATGCACCTTTGATTAGTGCACCTGACTACAATCGTGACTACATCCTCTACGTATCAGCATCAGTTGTATCAGTAGCCGGCGTCCTCGTCCAGCTCGGAGATGACAATCATGAACACGTCATTTACTACATTAGTAAGAACCTTTCAGGACCACCCTTGAAAGACAAACACGAAGAGAAAATTTCTCTTGCAGTCGTCCTCGCAGTCCAGAAACTGTGCCATTACAGTCTACTTCAGACCACCAAGGTCATTGCAGACTCCAACCCTATGCAATACTTGCTCAGCCGTCGACAAGTTAACGGAAAATTCGCTCGATGGATCGTTATCCTTCAGGAGTATGACCTTGAGTTTTCAACACCTAAGAGTAAGAAGGCCCTTGTTCTCGCTGAACTTGTCATGGCCCTCCCCTCTGACACCACCAGTGCCCCCATCAACACCGACTTTCCTGACGAACATCTCTTTTACATCGCCTCAGATGATCCTTGGTATGGCGACCTCCTCGTCTACCTACGAACTCAAAAGTTCGGTCAACACCTTTCACGAGATGATCGTTAGCGTATTCGCCATCAGGCCCCCCACTATCTCCTCATCAGAGACATCCTATATCGGTGGGGCATTGACACCATTCTTCGTCGTTGCCTGACTATTGACGAGGCCGACAAAGTCTTAAATGATTGCCACAGCGGCGCATGTGGGGGCCATCTTTCGGGTATCTCCACGGCTCAGAAAATTATCCGAGCTGGTTACTTTTGGCCTACATTGTTTCACGATTGCATTCACGCCGTGAAACGATGTGAGCAATGTCAGCTCTATGCCAACAAAGCCCGCGCTCCCCCCGCTCTTCTTCACCCCGTCATTACGACTGACCCCTTTTGCAAATGGGGCATCGACTTTATGACTTGTAATCCCCCCTCCAGAAATGGTCACAAATACATTGTGGTAGTCGTTGATTACTTCACCAAATGGGCCCAAGCTATGCCCACTTTCAACAACACCGTTGACACTGCAGCGCGTTTTTTCTTTAATCACGTCATATCCCGTTTTGGCGTACCACTCCAGCTCATTTCCGACCATGGAAAACACTTTGAGAATGAGATCTTCGTCGAACTCTCATCTCGGTTAGGCTTCTCTCATGAGTTTGCCTCACCATATTACCCTCAGTCAAATGGACAGGTCGAGGCAGTAAACAAAGTCCTCAAGACCATGTTACAGCGCACGGTTAATAAACATAAAACCAATTGGCATCATATGTTATTTTCCGCGCTATGGGCTTATCGAATGGCAGTAAAAACCGCTACGGGTTTCATGCCATTCCATTTAGTCCATGGGGTCGAGGCAACTCTTCCCATTGAGTGCGAAATTCCCACCTTACGCACCGCAATCGAGCTATTACCTAACACTGCCCCAATGGAGCAGCGCTTGCTGAACTTGGAGTCGCTGGATGAAGATCGTCGATCTTCATTACAGAACAACGAGGAAGCTAAAAAATGATCTAAAGCTATCTTTGATCGTCATGTCAACCTTCGTTCATTCCGCGAAGGCGACCTCGTCTTGGCCTATGATATCGCTCATGATACCTTTGGCCATGGCAAATTCGAATCACTTTGGCATGGCCCTTACATCATCCAACATTGCCTCAAAAAAGGTGCATACATCCTGGCCTCCCCCGAAGGCCTCTCACTCAAGGAACCCGTCAATGGGTTATACCTCAAGAAATTTTATGCTTAAAAGTAGTCACACTACTTTAGGTCATTTCTTTTTCTAGTGTTTTTAATCTTTTTTCTCTCACCCCTCTCGTCTAAACTACCCTTTGTGCTATTGACAGATGTTTCCTCCACCAGCCTACCACATTGGTTATGCCGACGGCGCCAGCCGTTGGACACAAAATCTTGCTTTAGCTGCTTGGGCTCTCTACACCCCCCACATGAAATGCTACATTCAAGCGGCATATGTTTGGGGTCAGCAACCAACAACCAAGCCGAATACACTGTTGTCATTGGCCTCTTGACCGACGCCCAACATCATCATATTCGTCACCTTAGCGTCTTCCTCGACTCTCAACTAGTCGTTCTCCAGTTCAACAATGTATACTGTGTACGCGATCCGTGCCTCTTTCGCAAATACCTGTAGGTTAGAATGTTATCTCGACATTTTGATTCCATTACATTTACACATATTCCACGACAATTGAATCAAACAACAGATGAAATAGCTAACATGGTGTAAGATTGGCATATATCACATCAAGCTACACATACATAACACATCTCATACATCCTGTCACAGCATATAGATAAGATAGACATCATCATCATTATCAACAAAAAACATATGTAAACAACACTAGAATCTCAAAAAAGATGTATACTCATATATATATATCAAGGCCTATTAGGCCATCCAAATGTTTACATACAAAAAATACATATGCCCGCAGGCCAGTGCCACACCTCGGTACAAAATCGGCTCACCAGCCTATAAACAATCAAAAAGGTATACAATATACATCCCTCAGGGTGCCTCTATCGCACCCCCAGCTGCTCCTCCCTCAGGAGGAGGTGGTGGCCCACCCCCACCTGCCCCAGGCGGTGGTGGTGGAACACCTGCAGGACCCTCCTGCCCCGGCGGCAGGCGTCCACTAGTCATCGTGGCGAGCATAGCTGCTCATCGCACTATACCCCGCCATGGTGGCGGTAACCCTATGCACTGCTCCAGGAACCCCTCATCCTAGATACGGATCCACATACCCTCAGGCACATCCTGTAACACCGTCTCCAGACGACGGCGTATATCCTCAAAATCTGCACCAGCTGCTGTCGGAGGATCATGTGATGGCCTCGCACCAGGGTCATCGTATTGGTGCCTCCTCGCTGGTCTCTCGGGCTCTGCTGGCCGCCCCGCGGCCTCATCCCGTCGACGCCTCTCTCCATGAGGCAGTCTCTCCGGCTCACGCTGAACCAGTGCTCTGTGCAACTCCACCTCGCGCCCGCGAGGTGCCACATCTGCACATGCACCAAACAACAAACAACAGATCATATCAGTGTCTATAAATCATACATATGAACTGGTATATCAAAAAGTAACATAAATCACAACATACACAATAATAAACATACCTCAATGGTCAAAAACCTCCCCAGGAGGCAGCACCATATCCAGATCATCCCAGAAGTCCACCCCAGCATAGGGGTACTGAAGTATGACCTACGGCATCTGCCGCCATATCTGCGCCGCCTGCGCCATAAAAAAATGTCCACCCTCGCCACCACCGTGGAGAACCAAAACTGCCGACCACCACCTCAAGCACGGCTCTCGTGCCCCTGGCACCTCAAGTAGAACCCTAGGGCGCTGCATCAGCACCCTCTCCAAGAACTAGGCTACCAGGATCGAGCCGAAAGCAAACTCTCCGGTACCTGTGGACCGACAGCGGTCCAACTGCGTGATCATCCGTGCGTGTAGCGTAAGCCCCCATGTGAAGTGCTCACGACCCACCACCACCCTCTCCAGCACCAGCAGCTGGCCACCACTAATCCGTTGGGTCGCCAGTGACCCATACATGTGAACAATCATCGCCGCTATGCAACGATGAGCCAGGGAATCCAGACCACTAATACTCACTACAGTCCTAGACATGTAGTTCTCACCTGAGAAATATCGCTCAACGATCTCCCGCAGGTGTGTGTCCCTCGACAGCACAGGCTCTGCCGACAGTGGTGTTCCCCGGAAGGGGAGCCCAGTCAAAAAATAGATATCCTCCACCGCAGTGAAGGGGATCTTCTCTCCTCGCACGAGGAAGTAGTGAAGATCCAGACTCCACATCCGGAGTAGGAACTGGAGTAAGTACTCCTGTGCCCATATCAACGGGCACTCAAAGAACTTTAGCAACCCACAGGTTGCTAAAGTTGCTCGCACCTCAGGCCCTGCATTGGCCACAGCATCTCGTAACTGCGACCAGTCTCACTCACGCCACCGAACTGCCATAGTCACTACTGGCTACCTACACACAACACAGAGTCCTATATCAGCCTATGCAACCATCCAATGCATCAAAAAGACTCATTTTTCACCCCGTAAAACTTGCCTCAAAGGCGTGTTTTTTTTACCCACAGGCGCGCACATATGCGCGCCTGTTCACTACACAGGCGCGCATCTATGCGCGCCTGTTCATTCAACAGGCACACTCGCAAGTGTGCCTATTCGTTACATAGGCGCACTCTTGAGCGTGCCTGTTCATTACATAGGCGCGCTCTTGAGTGCACCTGTCCAAGCTTACAGTCGCGCACTAGTGCGCGACTTTCCACCTCACAGGCGCGCCTCTAAGGCGCGCCTTAAATTCCTACTCACGTGCGCCCATGCACGTCTAATCAGTGGATAGGCGCACACGTATGCGCACCTTCCACTGAATCACCCATGCATGCGGGCCCACATCCTATGAAAAATCCCCTTAAACCCCCTGTACGGCCCCTCGTACCTACCCTGCCCAAAAATTGGAAACCTATTTCTATGCAGGATGATCAGACAACTAACCTGATACTCACACACCGTCGATAGGATACCTCTTGCTCCCTGAAACTCCAAATCTCCTCTGCAATCTACTCATCCAGTCACTGTAGCAGCAGGTACAAATGAGGTGGCAATGTGGGCCCTACAGCTATATATAGGCCTTTTGCCAAACTTCCACTCAACATTCCGGGAGCCCAAGGTGTTTATTTTTCAAACCATCTTCAGCCATGGGATCAGCGTCCCGTCACCTACATTTCAGCAGTCCCTGGGCCGCTTTTCATCATGAGCCCCTGGGGCACCTTTTTTTCATATCATGGTCAAGTACACACGTGCATAGTCACATTTGTCAAATACAAGCTCATATCTTTGATTCTCTTCAGATATTGTTCACTTTGGGTATTTGGTTGTTATGTGCGCAGGTACTTTCTCATCGGTTATCGACATCATCCCTTCAGGTATATATTCAGCACTGGCATGTAGTCTCTCCCACTTTATTTCATTTACATTTCCAGTCACACCCTCTGATATTGGCCTTTAGGATCCTCATTCCCGGCTCTGTAGTACCCACACCTCCATTTGCATCTTCGGTACTGTAACCCGGTAGCATTCTCACCCACATGAGTTGTCCCATTCATAGCACCTTTTGGAACTTTTTGACACTAATGTTGTTCTTCATTACCCTTTAGGGATGGGAGTCCCAATAGTCTTTCATCATGTCGTGAATCAGCCACATACTCTTTCTCTTCATTTTGCTAGCTTTCCCACATGGACTCCCAGATTATCTCTTTATGGTTCTATTTTTTTTACCTGCACCTCCGCAGGATCATGAGCCCTTCATTTCATCCACACTCAGTTTTCCCATCTGCGAACCTACCCTCATTTCACCTACCTCATACAAAAAATCGCCAATGGGGCCCCCACCCTTCATCAGTTTCCCAAGACAATTATGCCCTCCCTGGGGCATGCATTTCACACTGGGGCACCTGTTTCTGTATTTGTACATTTCTCCCCAAAAATTATTCATTATTTATTGTACAAACACCTTTATTTACAGTCATTACATTCTTTGTCGTCACCGTTGGCGACTTGCTTTCTTTTGGCCACACGCAACCCATGTCACCCTTGGTTGGAGCATTACTTATCATTTACCCTTGCTGGCATCGTCCATATCTTCAGAGTACTCCATAGGTCAGTTACCTCTACCCTCTGAATTTGTTCACCTTGTCCCGCCTCTGACACAACTTATCAACAGTCTTGTCGTCCCGCTGACACTCGACCTTGTTACATGGTTGCGACCACTGTTTCTCTCATACATCCTCCAGCCAAGGGTAGTCTTGAGTCTTCCCACTTCTTGAATTCGTCCATGTACCTCTTCCACTTCCTCACCTCAGTAGATTCCACGGAGCCCTTTGCTTCTGGGAGTTGCGTCCCCCTTTTTGTCGACATCAGCACACTTTTCCAGAAGGGCGATAGTATCTTGATTCTCATTCTCTATTTTAATGAGAGATCTCGGACGGCACAGGGTGAAACACCATTGCTCCCTACTGTCATTGGCCCCCATAACATTCGACGCCAACACTTTCTCATGTTATGGTGGGTCTTACTTTGCGACTATTGCAGTTATTTTTGTCATTTGTCGAAGACCTCTGAACTTGGTAGGGCCATCAATGCCCACATCATCGTCGCTGCGTATTACCACGATCATTGCCTATTATTTAGAGTATGTTCCTTTGCAGAATTGTCTTCTTCCTTTATCATTACCGCCCCCGCGGGCGCTACAGTTGTCTACACCAACACTTTCGTCATCGTTTTTCAGAGTTACATAACACGAGCATGGGGCATGCCCGCCTCGTTTGTACACAGTTGTATATTTTTTTGCACAACTCTCAGAAGGTCGGGTCCTACCGGTTCCTTTTTTCTCCAATGGATCGCTCTGAATGGTCCCACTATTGCTCTCCCTTACAACAACATCCTTAGTAGAAGAAACATTGATGGATTTCGTCTATACGTATTCTCCTAACCTCATCCATCAGGGGGCATCTGTTATCACTGAAATTTCGTCCGCACATGGCGACAAGAAATCTGCATCGTCAAAACAACAATGAAGTCATTCATGGCACTGAAGTAATTTCACAGCATTCCAGAAGGGTCAAAAACTATACAAAGTAACCAAAACTTGAAGGGCGCTTTACAGTAGTTTGGTGCATGCGCACATGTGCAGGACAAGAATGTACTATGCACGCATGCGCGCACGACGCGCGACTGTCAGCGCAAAAACCCGTGCACCTGCTAAAACGGTGCATTTATTGAATTGGTCGGCCTCCCAACCACTTACGGACCAGCTCCCAATCTGATTTGACTCCCAAATCCGAGCTGAATCTGCAGGGTAGGCGGGTTAATGACCTAATGAAGCCCTAAAGAGCCCCTTTTCACACTTTGAAGAGGTTACATAATCACCCGATGATCTGCTATAAAAAGCCATGAAGAAACATTGTTTTCGCAAGGAATTTTAGGTATTGTTATGATGCTAAGATTGTCAAGGGCTCATTCTTTGACGATAACACATTGGCAACATTTCATAGAGCCATTCACCTCTCCATTGAGTGGATGTGCTGGGAGTTCTTTCGCTATCATTCTCATTTCTTCGCATTGTAAGGAGAGCAAGTTTGTGAGGGCCTCAAGAGCCTTCCTTTGGGGGAAGAAGGAACCACTATTCTCTTCCTTCATCGTGCTTTGATTTCATCAATTGACCAGCTCAAAACCATTGGTGATATCAGTGTATTTTTTGTGTTTATTGTTTCTTTATCCATATGTTCACAGTTCCAGTTTGTTTTTATTTAATTCTTTCTTACAGTCTTGTCTTGTATTCTCTAACCCTTTCTTCCACAGCTGTCATGCTCTACAAGACCCAATAGGGCATGTAAGCACCCTCGATTTTCTCACCAGGTGACGAATTGGGTGCGAACACACATCAAAACATATGATGTAATAGAAGAGGAGGGTTGGTCGTGAATGACCAACTGAACCTGTTGTTGAGACGGGAAGGGTTGGGACAAGACAGCCGGTGTAGGTGGTTTCGGGGTTCCCTGAAGGAACTTAGTGACCTTGGCATGTCGTGGACAATACTTCATGTAATGATCATCACCACAGATAAGGCAAGGGTATCGTGGTTTGCACTTATCCTGGTCATCAACAAGAGTAGTTTTAGGTTGCTCTGCTTGATTATTACTTTTCCTCTCCTTATTCTTACCTCTCCCCTTTTTAGATTTGTTTTTACCGGTTGGGGTAGATTGGACAGCATTTACCTCAGACGTTTTGTCGATGGGAGTGGAAGGAGACGGAGCATGTTGAACATTAGAAGAATAAGATTTAGGATTTGTGCTTAAAATGAAATGTGATTGAATTTGAGCAGTACCGATCACACCATTAGCTGCATGTGAGGCAGCTGGAGTAGTTGAAGTGCTGGAAGCATTAGGACGAGGTAAATCATGTAGTAAATCATAAAGAGTTCCCATTTGTGAATAAACAAGATCAAGATATTGAGCATGACTTATAGCCTGCTCTTCCATGACAACGCCACCCATGGCAATGTCCTTACTGTCAGGCTGCTAAATTGTAGCTTTTAAGTGTCCTGAATCACTAAATTGTCAAACCAGGGTTGGTATACTTCGAGCTGATACACAGTATGTGCAGGCAAGCGTCTAGTCTTTATTTGAGTGCTATCCTAAAAATGAAACATGCACCTATTCTGAAAACTTGAATTCTGATGACTAATTCAAAACTGAGCATTTCCTACGAAATCATAAACAGAAGCAAAACAGTCTAGTACTCAAAGGCTAAGATTG
>ML798547.1:186348-213361 GCA_009831015.1 Picea engelmannii | reverse complement strand
AGATACCTTAGGTGACCCCTTTGAGTGGTAAAAGGATGTTGATTATATCAAAAGGAGGTCAAAAAGGGTGGTACTGGCATATAGTTGGAGGTCAATGGTATGTAGTATGGGCAAAGAACATAGTCAAAACCGGGGACCAACACTTACCAATTTCGTTCACAATCGATTTTGTAAACCATTATGCCAATAACTGATCGGGGAGCTCAAGTTTAATGAGATGACGTCTCCTTCACCACTCATGGATATGATCCGATATATGAGTGCCTTTAGTTTGTTTGAAGGAAGTCAAAATCTTAGTCTCGGTATCATAATAGATTGGTAACTGGTAATGTGTAAGGAAAGCCATAGCTAGGGTGTTGAAATCAGAGAAGAAACCTCATGGCAATTCGATATACCACTTTGCAGCAGAACCGGTAAAGGTTCATTGAAAAAGATGTAAACGAATAGATTCATCCATCAACGAGTTGGATGAACACCATAGGTGAAAAGTCATAACGTGATTGTTCGGGTCCTCTCCCACTTTGTTGTCGAATTTAGGAATGTCCAATGGAATCTTGGCTGGAATAACAGGCCATTGGGGAGAGTGATGAATAGGATCATTTAAAATCCTAAACAAATCCGGCAAATCCAAAGCAGCAAGAAAAGGTAACTGTCGATTCACCTGCAGGTACTGGTGGCTTTGGGGTGGAAGCCCTGTCGACAAACTAGTAGGACCATAAGCAGTCTACGCATAATGGGAAGACCCAGGAAGATTCGGTGGTGGTTGGAGAGGATAGTAGCTCGAGGGATTGTAACCTTGAGCGGGGACATGAGTTTGAGCATTTGTACCCCAAATAGGATTGGGTATACCTGGATATGGTTGGCCTATAGTAGGGACAGACAACTGCTGCCCCCCAGTCGTTTGAGGAGGATTTTGTATCATCTAATTCCAATACTGGGCCAAAGAGGGAGGTATATTTTGTCGAAAAGGTGGGGTTGGTCCCCCTATCGTAGGTGGAGTTACAACCAGAGGTTGTGTCCCAATCGAAGGTTGTGTAGTAATTGGAATGTGTCCGGTAAGAGGAAGTTGAATCGTACCACCTTGCCCACCAACGGGAATCTGCAAGTTTGGTGTAATGGATGGGATAGTGCCACTAGGATTAGGATTTCCAGTGGAATATAAGAAAGGGATTCCAGAAGGAAATTGAGGGAGTGTCAGAATAAAACCAAGAATAGAGTGCCCAGGAAAAGAAGGACCACCTGGAGAACTAGATGGGTTTTGCGGAGGTGTTGGAATAGAAGCATTCAATGCATGGTATCTGGGTGGTAATGCTGGAGTGACATTGGGCATTCGCTATGTGTTTATAGGAGCAAGATCAGCCGCAGTGAAACTGGTTGGGACACTCGTAGTATTCATGAGATGGGCCATTTCGGCAGGGACAGTAAAGTGATAATTGGTATTCAACGGTACATTCTTTGTCTCAGAAAACACCGGAGGGTTGATTTCGGAGACCACAAGCGAACCAGGACCAAAAAGGTCCCTTCGGAAAACACCTGTGGACCAAAAAGGATCTTGGCCTTCTATGCCGGGAAAATTCCCAACGGGTGATCTATAAGATGTAACAACTAATTCTCCAGAAGAATTCAGTCGCATAAATGGTCGTTCAGAACTAGGGTGAAGTCGAAAATCCTCTCGAGTATTGGTAATTCGGAAAGGTTCTAGAGAGTTAGTTCGTTCCACTTGTGGTGTGGTGACGACTGTGGCTTCACTTTTTCGAGGAGAGCCCTCAGGTGTACCGGTAGGCAAGGGTTGAGAACTATCCAGATGTTCTTCCCAGGACTTCCCAGGACAAGATGTTGCAAATGGAATTTAACACTCCCTAACATAAGATGTTATTGTGTGTTTTGTGATTTTGGAGAGTGTATCTCTCTGCTTACTCCAAAGTGCTAGCCTAGCTAAATGTTGGTGTAATAGATCCCTAGAAAAGAGTTACTAGATAATTTTTATGATTACGCAATGTTATTAAGAGCTGTTGTTTACTCAAAGGTAACGGAAATGAAACTTATGTTGTATGACTCTGACCCAACAATGCAAGGATGAGAATGAAATATATCACTTATCATTCAATGAATCCTATGTATGGGAGAGAGAGAAATTTTTCTAGATCAAGTTTGAATTACAATGCAAAATTTCCTTTGAAATGCAAATGCAAACAATCACTCATCAAATGACAACTCTCTATGGTGTCTTTTTCAAATACTTCAACAATCTCAATAATTTGATTTTCAATGTTTTCTAAAATGAAAAGAATTTTATTTTTTTTTGAAAGAAATATATTTGTTCACTTTTCGAAAAGGACCCACACTATGACAGTGAGAGTACAAAAAATCAAAAACCAAAGGAACAAGAAATGACAAACCCAATCAACTCTTTCAATGAAAACAAAAATAAAGAGCAAACTAATGTAGTCTTTTCAAATGCAAAAGAAAATGATCTTTCAATAAGCAAATGAGAAAAAACCAAGCACTCAAATTTCAACCAATCACTGGTTCTTAACTAATCAAACACACTCAGATTCTGAAGTCAGAGAGAATGGTTTTGCCAAGAAAAGTCAAGAAACAAAAGTCAAGACACAAATGACAAGAAAAGCCTTGAAACCCTAAGACTGTTCATGCACACAAACAAAGACAAGAAAGATATCAATCAATAGTCCGAGAAACTCTTATGAGGCAATCAAACTGATATGGGCAGTTGAAAATACCAAAACTCAAATCCAAACTTTTGAAAAATAGTGTTCGCAGGCAGGAAATATGACACAGTGCGAGAATCATTGATTCTCACAGGTGACCCTTGAGCAGGATGTGAGAACCTCACACTGAAACCTAAAGGTAGAGTGTGAACCCTACCTATTCTCACAGGCTGCAATGAAGTACAGTGTGAGAATGCCTGAACATAATAAAAAATGAAGCAAAATGAAGCAAAATTGAAAAATGCTTCTGGAACCAGAGGGTCTATCAGGATATCCTGAAGACTCAGAGATTGGTAGGACAGGAGAAAAGTGAAACCAGAGCAAATGGCCATAGAAAAATATCAAAAGCCACAAATAAAAAGGGATTTTCCCCAGTGGATTCGCCAATTTTGTTATTGGATAAATCCGTAGGTGCGGACACTAACCGATCTCCCTAGATCCACCTGGATCTAGAACAAAGCAAGACAGAACATGACACTTTCCCTATATTTTGACCATTGAATTAAATAGGAGGCAAGAATTAATAACATACCTTATTATCTCTTCCTATGGTCTTTGTTGCTCCCACTTCGCTCCAGTGCTCTTGCACAGTCAAGATCAAGAAAACACAAACCAACCAAAGTGAAGAAAGCACAATCTATTCAACAGTCAATCTATGTATATGATCAAGGAATTATACAATAAAGTGGAAATAGCTTTATGGGAAAGGGACATATTACTGTATCATATTAATGGAAAGTAAAGATTACAACCTGAGCCTTGATGTCACAAACTTCCTTTCGATGACCCTTGGCTCTGACACACACACTTGCTCACTTGCATGAAGAAGATCAACCCCTTTGGATAAACTTGCTGGAGTCTCCAAGCTGTTGTAGCTTCAGTCCTTCACACAATTATTTCACTAATTCTCCAATGAATCTTGCTTAACCTTGCTTAACCTTTTCCATGAGAATTCCCTCAATATATAGGAGAGAATGAATTAGTTACTTGGATAAGAATGATCCCAAAATATCAGGGAATCCAGTACGAGGATAACCATTCAAATGCCATCTCATCCTTCTAGAAGATCCCCTTCTAGAAGCATCGAGAATTCATATTTTTCCTTGCTTTAGAAAGAGTTCTCACCCTAACAGTTCAACACAGTGCGAACTTCTCGCACCCTGGCTTAAGGTAGCCTGCGAGAATCATGCATTCTCATAGGCAAATATACTAGCAACCTGTGAAAAGTCTGCAAAAATGAGTTTTCTGGAAGAGATGAAAATAACTTTTTCTTAGGAGAAAGTTCTTATGAAGAGCCTGAGTACACCATCATTAATACATCATCATGATGACCAAAATCATGGGTAACACCTTCACTTATGGATAACTACTTGTGGCATTTTCAATGCTAAAATGGAAGCCACCTATGGGTAGACCACCGACAATACCAGATAAGGGGCGCATGGTGAATATGTTTGAGACATGGTTGTCTAAACAAGACTTGGAGAACACAAGACTCAACAACACATCATTTTCCAAATGGTATAATTCTATGATAGACACAACGCAGTGGCTATGCATCCCACAGGAGCTCCTCAACTGTAACATGAGGAATATCGCCTTCAGCATGAACCAACACAACACATTCGTCTGGCCGAGACATGTCAGCAAGGAACATTTCCACACATAGATTCTTCCATTCTATTTGGATGAAGAAGCCTTTGATAAGGAAGTCATGTCATGGCTGGGAGTCAAATGCAGCCAGTGTAAATTAGGCATGCATTACATTTTTCTTGCGGCGATGCTAAAGAATAAAGACAACGAACCAGGAGAAGGACCGAGTTTAAGCCCTAATCATAAGAAGCCAGACGTTCTGGCACAAATGGACTCTGAGGGGGAAGAAGAGATACAACAGCTAGAGTGGAGAAAAATACCGACCAACCGACAATTACCAGATGATGTTGTGTTGTCAGGTGCTCTGGTTAACCAGATCTTGGGCATTGTGCTTGGTACCGAACCATTGGTGAAGAGGCCCAGAACTAGGGTCTCACTGAACAAACCCCTGAATCCACAACCCCTTGCATATGCCACTCCCCGAAACTGTGCCACGACCAAAGACACCATTATCATTGATATTTAGGATGACCCGGAGCCTAAAAAAATTTCATCCACAGTCATTGTTAAGCACCCTCCACCACCACTCTAACAAACAAACCTCATCACTACCATTCCACATCATACCAAGACCTCAGAACCAATGTAGCTCGATCCACTAGAGATATTGGAATGATGACTCCCACAAATAACCAAAGAATTACCCAAGCCAAGATCATAAATTTCCAGTCCCAACACCAAATCCCCCAAGCCAAGCATGATGTTGGATGATCTGAATTCAGACGCCCAGGAACAATAGCCTGAATCTTCAGTGCAAGAATAAGACACCCGAGCTAGAGAGGATCTAGAACCCAACAACAACCAACAAACCACCTTACCAGCCAAGGGTGAGGGTGCCCAAGAAATCATGGCACATCAAGAAGAAGGACCAGAAGAGCCACAAATACCAGATGCGCACAATGAACAAGAAGTGACAACCGAGTAGGATATGATAGCCATCCGAGCACAAATGGAGAAGGTTCTACAAAACCATCAACAATGTGCAGAATTGATGCAACTCTGCATAGCTAGAACAGAGGTTCTGACTCTTTTTCTGTCAGATCTAAGGTTGAGAATCGCACCAACGCCACCAACAAAGGAAGAGGTAGAAACTTCATCAGACCATTCAAAAGCCAGTGGAATCCCACTACATATGCGAGCACCCATTGAAGCACCTCCTTCATATACCAACATGGTACACTATCCAGCACCACAATTATTTGGATTAATCAGGGCATCCATGAACCAGTTGGAGAAAAGACTCCAGGAGGCCGAGAGATCCATCGAGATTGCAAGGAAGGAACAATTTTTGGCGCACACATACAGAATGAAGGAAGAACATGAAAAAATCCAAGTCCAGTGCAAACTAGAAAAAGTGTAGGAAAAACTTGTTTAGGCTTGGCCAGAGATTCAGAAGGTTGCGCCTGAACTACCCGAGGCCAGTGACGTAAGCGAGCTAGAGAAACAGATCGAGTTGCTATAGGAAGCAATGACACAACTCACCAATCACACTAACCAGCTCCAAGTGAAGCTAAAACAAGTCCAATAGGAAGAATAAAAACAACCTCAGTAGCTCCAGGAACAAATGCAAAAGATAATATTGCAAGGCAACAATGTCCGAGCAGCATTGTACAAACACACAACAGACTACACCAAAATATTCAGAGAAGTTAGTGACTAGATGGGCATCATCGCTCAACGAAATCAGGTCTTAGAGGAGGTCTAAACAAATATCCATGTGTTGAATGAAGAAGTTGTGGTCACAATGGACCCCATGGAGCAACAACAGAATTTCAACCAAATTCAGCAGGCCGACAATGAACTAAACACACTCTATGAGGCACAGTTCATAGCCAAGAAAGAGCTGTGTGATTTTCGACCGGTAATTCAAAATGCCTATATGAAAATGTATCAGGTCAATGAAACAACGTATTCTGAGTGGAACTCATTGGTTGTGGCCAAGCCAAAGGAGTACAATAAAGAGACGACCCAACAGTTCCTTGCAGAAGCAACACTCCTCACCCAGAAATTGCAGGACAAAGTTGAAAGCTTTCAAGGAGTAAAGAACAAAGAATTAGAGCTAGTACTAGAATTGAGCCCTTCATTTGAGGAGATAAGGAATAAAGAGAACAAACAAAATATCCCAAAGAAGAAGAAAAGACGAACAAGGGAAAAAAACAGATGCTCCTGGAGGATGTGAAAGAACCAAGAGTTTGACTCGAGGACGAGTCAAGGATTGTGGTTGGAGCCTGTTGGGCCCTTCATTTTGAGAAATAATTTCGTACGTTTTGACTAAGCACGAGTTGCGCAAAATCCATCAGAAGCTGGGAGAAAGAGCAATAGAAAGCAGTTGTGGAAACCAGTGCAACGCCAACAAAGAAACAAACAGTTGCAATAGAACAAGAAAGCATGAAAACCAAGAAGGGAGACACAACCCCGATATATATAGGATCGAATGCAATTGTAAATAGGGTTGTTATCGTTATTGTTATTGTTCGCCTATTCATTGGTTCATCGCTTTATTATTGGTTCATTAGTTCATGAGTTAGTTATCTAGGTTGAGTTGAGTCAGGTTGGTCAGAGTCACCCAGATTTTGGGATTAGCTATTGATAATTGTTGTAGGTCAGGAAAAAGACATGTCTAAGTCTGTAATTGATTAGAACTATCAACTAGAGGATTGGGGCTCTATGACATGGGTCTAAGAGCCAAGAGTCTGTACTGAGCCCTACTATGTAATTTTGAGTCTATAATCATAGAAAGATCCTAAAGATAATATGAAGTAGGACCAGAATTCAAAATATGTTGTGTCTTTATGTGCTTACTTATGCATTACAGTATTTTCTTTATGTTTTATGAGTTTTATTTGATGGTTCACCATTTGAATGCTTGCTCACAATGTAAGTAGGTTGGATTCCTGCATTTATATGTTTCATATCTATTAATGTCTCTTGCACAATAATAGTAATGAGTTATGACTGCTCTATGGATCCTCTTTGGTCTTCTCCCCACCCTTCTCTATCTATCCGTCTCAGTAGCTCTTCGAGTGATACTTCTTCTCTTTGGAGGAGATGAAAATTCTAGTGCTCTAGACTACACGGTAAATTTTGTTGGTAACCTGAGAAGGACCCCAGTTTGATCAAATTCATGCCAACATAGCCTTTGTTGCTAGTCTTCTAAACTAATGTATGAGTCTGTTGCACATGAAGTAATGCTCTACCAACTGAGTATCCCATCGGTAGTTGGGTTTACATAATCCTCATCGCGTGTAGTTGTTCTGTACAACTCGACGATTTCATCTAAGTATCGGCAAGTAGGTTCTACACAACTCTCCCCTTCGGATGAATTTAATGGTGTGATGACCCTATATTCTCTTGACTCAAATGTCATTTTCCTAGTTTTCAAGTTGATTATGGCCTGGTTGTCAAATGCCCAATCTAGACCAAGCAACATTGGGTAAGGTGTTGTGCCATCTACTATTTCAATGACTTCAAAGTCTGCTTTAGTGCACACTCCATCTAGGTCAATTTTTACTCCTTTCAGTCTACCTATTGGTAGGAATCTACGCTGATTTTCTAGTTTCAATTGAACATGTGAGTATCCTAATGTTGGCTCTCCCATGCATTGCCATGTTTTCTTTGGTAATACATTAAATTCAGATCCTAGATCTAGTATGATGTCTCCCATATTGAAATCCCCAATATTAGCATTCAGTCTAAACTTCCTACTTGTTCTTCTTATTGTGTGTAGGTGATTAACTATTTTTTGTTCTAGCTTTTCTTCCGTCTCACTACTACACGTTTCTAGTATGTTTTGAAATATTTTCATAGATGATGGATCACTTAACACCTTTACACATGATTGCAAAAATCCTTTGATGGTACTTAGTTGTCCAGTGGATTGCATCTCGTTGGTATGATCCAATGATGGCTGCATCTCGTATTCCGGTGCTTCCTTGTTTTGTTGCGCAGTTGAAGTTGACGCCATGTCCCCCTTCTAAAATTATTGTCGGGCTTCCTTGAATATATCCTTCTCCTTTTGCACGTCGAATGATTTCCTTGGTTTAGTGTTCTTCTTTACCCATTAGTTTTGTACTAGTTCCTGTCGAACTGTGTAAGTTCCTATTTTAGCTCCTTCACGAGTAACGATATTGATGTTTTGTCCTTCATCCCTTGCTTCGACTGAGATCCATTGAATGTTATGGTTCCTCTTTTCCTAGATATTTTCTATTAGTTTCATACATTCTTATGTGTCATGATATGATGCGTGAAAATACATACAAATCGTTGGTGGAAGCAGACATTCCCTTGCACAGTGTCTCAGTTGTTGACAATTGTGACATACTACTGGTCCTCAACTACCTCATTCGAAACCTCCTCTAGCTCGTCCTCCTCCTCTATAGCCTGCTCGATCTCCTCGTGACGCATTATACTGAGGTGCTTGATTGTACTATGTAGTATTGTACTGGGGTTGTGTTGTATTGTACTGCGGATGCTCATTATGGTATGGTGGTTGCACAGTATTATACTAATGTTGCACAGTTTTGTATGGAGTTGGGACTTGATTAAACTGTGGCGATGCTTTCCCATTCATTGTTTCATCATGTACTCTATATGCATCTGATTTCCTTTCTCGCATCAGCTCCATAGTTCTACAATCTTTATCATCATGGCCCACTGCCTTGCAAAAGGTGCAATATGAACTCTTTGGGACTGTCTATTATTTCTACATCGTCATGCAGTGATAAGGGTCATGACCTGATGTTTTGAAAATTTCCCACCATATTCCTCCCATTGGTAACGGGTTTTGCATTCCTTCTTCCATATACTGCATGAATGTTGGACATTCGTTCTTGTGGTGGAATTCCTTCCTGCACATGGTACACCAAACGACTTCTCATTTGTACTTGTTCTTATTTTGTTTCATCTCAAAAGTGAGATTCTTCAAATCCTCCTTCAGTTCTTTGATAGTTGGGTCTGTTTGATGGTACTGGTTTTCTTCCAGTTGCAAGGCTTCCTACAGAGCCTCTGCCTGCATCTGAAATTTCTATTGTCGTAAAGGGTATTTTAAGTGTGGGAGTAGTGAATTGACAAATAGGTGTCGATACTACATATCAGTCACGAGATATTTTAACTTTCCCTTCAGTCACTTGAATCTCTGATCAATCTCCCATACAAACTCTCCCAGTTTCTATCTTATTTCAATCATCTCATTCATGTACTAATCCTTTGAGCTCAGCGTCTGGAACTCATTTATCAGTAATTTCTTAATGTTGGCTAGTGTCCTTGTCATCCCATGGGCATTGTTTGTGTCTAGACTCATGTACCAGTCTAGTGCGCGGTCTCTTAGTGTAATAGCTAGCTACACAAGTTTAGTATCTTCATCCATGATCTATTTTTCTTCCCAGATCTTGGCACAAATGGCTCCCTTATCCTCTTGCTATTGGACCTCTTGTCTTCCTCTCATATGTTGTGCACAAGATTTCCTCAATCTTCTCCACAACCCAGAGATCCTCTACCTCTTCCTCATCACTCCCCAAGCCTTCCCTCGTGGCTATGGATCTCTTATTGGTATTCACCTTGTATTGGTAGGGTACTCTAGTATGCATCTTTCCCATTGAAGCCAAGATCCACTTGATCTAGTCGTCGTCCATCATGATCGGGTCCAAGGGTTCCTCCTTATTTCCCTTATCCTTTATTCCTTCCATTCCTCCTTGTTATAGGATAAATCCATAAGTGCGGACACAAACTGATATCCCTAGATCCACCTGGATCTAGAACAAATCAAGACAGAATAATACTCTTTCCCTAGATTTAGATTGTTGAATGAACTAGGAGGCAAGAATCATGGGCATACCTTGTGATCACTTCCTTGGGTCTTTGTTGTACCATCTTTGCTCCAAAGATCTTGTGCAGTTCAGACCAGGACATCTCAAACCAATTGAAGTGAAAACAACATAATATATTCAACAATTAATCTATGCATATGATCAAGGAATTGTGCAATAAAGTAAACTTAGCTTTATGGGAAAGAGACATATTACTATATTATATTGATAGAAATCAAAGCTTACAACCTGAGCCTTGATGTTGAAAACCTCCTTTCGATGACCCTTAGCTCTGACACACACACTTGCTCACTTGTATGAAGAAGATCAACCACCTTTGATAACCTTGCTGGAGTTCTCTAGCTGTTGTAGCATCAGTCCTTCACACAATCTTTCACAAATTCTCCAATGTCTTCTTAACCTTGTTTGCTTCTAACCTTTTCCATGAGAATCCTCTCAATATATAGGAGGAAATGAATTAGTTACTTAGATAGGAATGATCCCAAGATATCAGGAAAGCCAGTACTTAAACAACCATTCGAATTCCATCTCATCCTTCTATAAGATTCCCTTCTAGAAGATTCGAGAATTCATCCTTTTTCCCCTCTTTAGAAAGTGTTCGCACCCTAACAGTTAGGCACAGTGCAAACTCCTCACACCCTGGCTTAAGGTAGCCTACGAGAATCATGCATTCTCGTAGGCAAATATATAGACAACCTGCGAACCTTCCTCAAAAATATGATTTCTGGAGAGAGATGAAGGTAACTTTCTTAGAAAAAGAGCCTGATTACACCATCCTTAACACATCATCATGATGACCAAAATCATGGGTAACACTCCTCTTTCTGTCAGTGCTTCCCCCCTTCCCCCATGCACGCAGGGAAGTTTAGTGGTCTGATTCCATTGTAATTACACCTTTTTTATATAGAAATATCTTAATAGAAGTATACAGTGATCGAATGTACCTTCCTCGAGGTCTGCGTATAAATTCTTGTTCCACTGCATTGTATGACTTCGTTGTATCAACTGCAAACTCTGTTATAAAGCCTACCACAATACTGTCAATCCAAAAGTCTATTGTGTGGGTGAATTTGTTGTTCACCTGTTGTAACTACTTAATATGTATCAAGGTCCAATCTAACTGTCAAATCTAGTTCATCACGTGATTATCCTTCAACCTTAGTATCCACTCTTGTAGTAGATGTGGAAAATCACAGAAAAAGACTTCATGCAAATCAGTAAACACGTATTTCTCAAGATATTTGTGAGGTGTTATTCTAGGGTTTCTATTGTCTTTCTTTGCAAACTCTATCTCTTTGGTTCTCAACCATATTTCGATATCTTCTTTTGTGGGATTCCACAGTCTCAACATTCCCTTCTAATGGCTCATTGATTTTTGCCCTAACCTTTTCTTGATCTACCTCCAACAAATGTTCGACTTATCTTATCTACTCAATCCTCTTTTGTTCCTACCAATGACAATGAAACCATTTGTTGGTTATCGCTATTCCTTTATACCGTCCGATTTATTGACCCAGGGTTCATGACTTTTGGGTTTCCAGCAAAGCCTCTAAAACTATCGACCCTCCTGGTGAACTAGAAGGCAACGCAACACACAGAATGCATTGCACAGTCTCACCCGAGATAGATTTAATGGGTGGCTGAAAGACTCAGGTGTTTACAACCTACGATTGAGTATGAGATATGAGAAATTGACCATTGAACCATTATTAGAACTGGTAAATGCAACATACTATTATTCACAACTATGCAGTAACTTTAGCAGCTTATTCCCTTACTAGCGCAACCATATTTCCTAGGCAATAGAATAACTCATTCATTCATTAAACACAACAAATAACTATTGAAAAGAGGATAAATATATGCATGCATTCATCACATTACATAGATATTACTATGGTTCACCCCTTCCTGGGCTACATCCACAAATATTTGGCTCTTGGGTCTTTTATTATGATAGTTCTGCATCTACAACATTGTGCACTTACAACTCTCCTCGGATGGGTAAGATCTATATAAGGTGAACTAGATCGCACTAGGCTCCTTGGACTACGATCTAATCCTCAATATCTACCTTCTCTCATCTCCTCTAGCTCAATATCTTACAAAATAGCTCATACAAAAAAATATTACATATCACATCCACTCATACGTAGCTACTATATGCCAAACACTACAAAAACCCGAATGCTAACTAAATCAGAACAACTACAAAATCCATGAACCCTCTATAATACCTCTGTATTGGTATTTGTATATATTTTTCTCTTCAGACATTACAATACATTACCAACACCCTATCCCTACTGACGTTAGGTCTTCCTCTTGTGCACATGCTATTCTTTCTTCCATCTGTCGCTTTCCTTGTGCACACTTTCTTCCATGCGTGCATGCTATGTTTCCTTCTAGTTGTTGCTTCACTCTCTACACACTTTCTTTACCCATGATCATCCTCCTTTACACTTTGGCCTACTTTCAACATGTCTTAATTAGGTGGTAGATCCTACCTTTACATGGATTCCCTAGGTAGATCATTTGTTGCATTTTTGGTGTCCATGTTGTCAGTTATGACTATAGGATTGGGAGTCCTGATTAGTCCTATCATGATTACATACTAAAGCCTCATTATTTTTTTGATAGTCATTCTTGGCCTTACCCTTGGGACTCCCTAATGAGCATTCTTTGTTGTCTTTCAAGATCGCTTTCAAATTCAAAAGAAGCATCCAACGAGACTGTATTTATTATTTTTGATATCATATGGATTACTTGAGAAAAGTATCCCCCTGGAGTCTTCTTTAAGCCCTTTTCAGACTCTCTAAAAATGAAAATATTTCTGAGAGATATTGTTTCCCTTCACTCTCACCAAACTCAAATTTGAAGGCACATCTATCCTACGATATTGTACTCCATTTTTGGTCTAGATGGCTAATTTTACGAATGAAGGTATGCTCTAGGAACTTTGGTTTGCTAGAATAGTAATATCAGGTGAAAGTTTAACCCTTTTTCAGGCTTGAGGGACTAAATATTCTAAAAAGGAACAATCTCCTTGGTTTTGGTTTATCTCCTTTTTCAGGGCTTGGAGATTACTTACGAAAAGGGAACCCCCCAAATTCCATAGTTAAGCTCTTTTCAAACTCCCTAAAATTGAAAAGATCATTGAGTGACCTTTTTCCTTCGCACTCATTAAATTGGTCCAGAAGAACATCTAGTGGCATGAGTTTAACCCTTTTTCCAGCCAATGGATTATAGAGAAAAAAGGTACACCTCGGGAGATTTATCTCGTGGGGAGAGTTATCCTCAGTTACGTTTATACTTTTTCGGGCTAAGGAGACTAAACTCAGAAAAAGGCTAAGAGTCCATAGTTAAGCTCTTTTCAAATTCCTTAAAATTGAAAATATTGTCGAGTGATCTTGACTTTGTCACACTCATTAAAATGGTTTTGAAAAGACGTCTTTTCGATGCAAGTTTAACCCTTTTTCTAACCAACTAGACTAACTCTGAAAAAGGTACTCCCTGGAGTCTTCTTTTACATTTTTTTAGACTCTCTAAATGTGAAAAAACTATCGATATTACCTTCTCTGGGCTCGTAAAAACTTACATATAAGGGGTCTTACTGTGTCATGATTAATCACATTGCAGGTCTCATATTTTCGTCTTTGGCCTAATGTCGACTCCGTGTTTCTCTCAACTAAACCTTTGAAACATCCCTTATATGCACTCCTTGCAACACCTTTTGCCTCTGCAATCTAGCACATTGACCCATGGAGGAATTTTCCTCGAGTGTCCTTATCTTGCACATGTCTCCTTTCCCTCAACATTAGTATGTTCCATGTGCTTGGACCAATTTTCTTTCTCATGACACTCATTCCTCCTTTGTAACGTAGCATTCTTTCAAGCTCTTTAAAAAATTGAAAAAGACAAAAAATCAAATATTCCAAAAAGAGGGGATGGGAAATATACATTCTTTTTTCAACAGCAAAGATAGTCACCATTGGAAAAAGCACATCCTTCCATTTGTTCATTAAGAATTGGGATCTGTTGGCCCTTGGTTATGTAAGGAAGTGAATATTAAGGAAGAAAAGTGAAGTACAAACTACGCATAAGGCACATAAATCTAGGAAGGGTCGAAGTGGTTAAATAAGCAGAAAAGAAGGAGCGAAGCGAAGGAAAATCTAGTCGCTGGAAGAGAAGATCAAGGAAGATAAAGGATCAAAGAAGAAGGATCATGGACAAATCAACAAGTGGAAAAAGAAATCAATGAGTGCTTTGGAGCACTTCATGGAAATGAAGGAAAGAAAGGCTGACAAAGCCCTTAAAGCATGGGTCAAGTGGACTTAGGGTTTTTGGCACTTAGGGTTTTGGATCTAGGGTTTTGATACCTAGACTGTGGTCATGTTATGTATAAATAAAGGTTTAGGAGAGTCGAGGGGGGTTTCTCGATAATTTATTGTTAGTCACTACTATTACTGTTGTTGAGAATGATATTGAATCTGTATTGTAAGATCTTCAGCTACGTGCGAAGATCAACCTTGCAGTTGGGTGCACAGGGGGGAAGAGAGGAAGAGAGAGAGAGAGAGAGAGATGCAACTAAGTGCGCAGATAGAACTGCATGTTTTCATATAATATATCAAGAAATATAGTTCCATGGACATATCCCTAGGGAGAGGGTGAACAACGTATATCTTGCTGTTCTATGTGACTGATGCTATGTTATTAGCCATCTGATATATTGTTATTGCATTATTGTGTTAGATCAAATATACAACTTGTGAAGTAATCTTAAGAGTGGTAATAGTTTTATGTGTTTTTGTCCTGGATTCACTTTGCATTTCCTTTGGTTGTAGAAAGTTGTGTCCTGGAAATCCCTATCGCTACTTCGGGTGAGACTGCATCTGCTTCGCAGGTGTTGCCGAAAGGGACAATAGTTAAGGCTTGTTGGTGCGCTATAAGAGTTGATCCTTGGGTCTGCCCTTGTGCCAACAAATGGTTCCATTGTAGGGACTTGGTTATTTTTAATGGATTATCAAGGTGGTTTCCATCGAAGAAAAAAAATCAGAAGTGGATAGAAGAACAAGATAAGGAATTCACTGAAGCCCACAACAAGAATCCTAGAATTAGTATAGAAGATTGGTTGGGAAGGTACATCTTCACTGACCTACACAAGATTTTCTTTGGAGGAATTCATAAAGAGTTATATGAATGGTTAGCCAAATTAGTAGATACCCAGTTTGAGATCATATCTAGACCACCTATGGTTTGGAAAATGTCATTGATCAAGAAGGTTAAGAGAGTTGATAACACTATGTCTAGAGCATTGGATCTTTGGTTTGATAACACTATTGGAAAGTACAATACTGAGTTTTCCATCGATAGATTCAAATAATATATTCAAGCAGAGAGGTACTTCTTTAATGAACCTAGAGGGAAGTTCCTACACTTCTTGAAGATGAGGATTAAGATGTTATTGCATGAGAAGAATATCTTGAAGATACAATAAAGCTAATGTTCAAAATTTTAGACAGAAACAGTGACATAGAGGCTAGAAACACGCGCAGTGGGAGACTATTCAGAGAGGTTCCTCTTGTGAACCTATTTAACGAGGGATTCTACAATGGAGAAGAGGCAGATCTAACAGACGAAGATTATTCAGAATCCACAAGAACAAAGGAAGTACAGACTGGGGAACTTTTCCAAGGAGGGCCATAAACTTTGGGCACTACGCCTAATGTCAAAGTAATTACTATTACTCCTCCTTTTGTTTTAGAAACATTAAGTAACCATAGTAACCAAAGTAGTTAGAGCCATCAAAGTACTGTTACAAGCAATTTGGTACATACTCATTCAAGAAACCAAGGAAGATCTATGGAAGATGATATTAGGTTACCCATTTTCAGAGGAGATGGATCTGAAGATCCTAATAAACATTGGTTCTTATGCAAAGTTGTATGGAGTATCAAGCAAGTCACTGACAAAGTTGTTAAGAGAATTAAGTTTAGTACTACCTGGAGGGTTCGCACTCTGAAATGGTATATGAGGTTTGTTTCAAGACCTGGACAACCTAAACTGTTGAATGCTATCAAGACTGCATTGAGTGAAAAATTCAAGAAACCTAAGTCAGAGTCACAATGCATTACAGAGTTGAAAGAGATCAAGAAGAAGGTCACTGAACCTATTTGGGAGTTTGATCATAGGTTTAAGACTCTAACAGGTTGGTTGAGTTTTGAGATTCCAGACGATCAGAATAAAGAATGGTTCATCGTTTCTCTCTTTCCATATATCAGATTTCCTCTAATGCAATAGAAAGTCGATTCGCAGGCTGAAGCATTGGAGATCACTATGAAAATAGAAGCATCCCCTCTAGGAGAATCCAACCCAAGTATGAGTCAAATTTTGAACCAACTAACTAGTTTATCCTTACAGGTTGAGGATATGAAGAAAGATAAAGGAAAAGAGAAAAGAGGAGATATATGGTGCATCATATGTAAATCAAAGGGCCATGACAAAGAAAATTGTCCCCTATTTCATGAATACTTGGCCTCTGGAGCACCTAGTCCTTTGAAGCAGGATATTGTACCCTGGTGTGAGGTATGTAGAACTAGACATCGCCTGGGTGAATGTTATTATATGACAAAATATGTCCAGACACCTACCAATATTTACTACACATTTTGTAAATCTGTGGGACACAATGAGAAGGCTTGTAGGGCTTATGACCTCATGCATGAAAGATAAAGGGATACATATATAATTCAAGGAGAAACAAAACAAGAAGGAAACAATGCACAATTCAACTCCCCAGGAAGAGAAAACTTCAACCCTTGTGGTGGATTCATAGGAAGGGGACGAGGTGGAGGTATGGGTCGAGGTAGAGGTAAGATCATTTTCTATAACTATGCACAACAATGAAATTTGGCAAGGGATTATCAGAACCCTTGTATCACTTGTATCTATTGTAACTCGTTTGACCATGTCATTAAAGATTGTCCAGTGTTGTTAGCCAAACTCTAGGAGAGACGAGGAGGAACCAACAAGTACATTTAATATCAGCAGAAACTCATGGTGAATACCCTAGAGTCATTGTTATTACTAGAGGAGGAACTGCTACAGGAGAAGACAGAGTGACTCCAGGAAAGATCGCAGAAGGATCAGGTATCAGAAGAGCTGCAGAGAAGGCATAGTTGTTTGACCCAAGGAGAGAGAGGAACACTTTTGAGGAAGAAAGGAACAGATTTTTAGGAGAATAAGATTCTTCATCTAAGGCACAACCAGAAGTAAGAGAATGTGAAATTCCACCAGCATTTGATCAGTCTGCTAGACAAGGAAACTAGGTAAGCAAGCTCATGGACTTCTTATATACCTATATCAATTTGATTAGAGATGAAAAGGTTGTACAAGAATTACAACACCTAGTGAGACAGTATGAAATTGGGAGAATAGACCCTATGCTGAGTAGATTTGTGAATAAAGTATCAAGGAAAAGGAGAATAAACAAGAAATTACACCTTAGTGCTCAGATTGGAGATTACGATGTGGACTATGTGGTCCTCGACTTGGGATCATAAGTAAATGTTATGATGAAGCAGACTTGGGCACTGAAGGGCAAACCTAGTTTGATTTACTCTCATATTAGGCTCATGATGGCTAATCAGCAGGTGGTGAGCCCCTTTGGAAGACTAGAGAATGTTCCTGTAGACATTGATGGGATAAGGACATTTTGATATTTTGACGTGATTGAAATTGTTGATGACAACTGTCCCTATCCCACACTATTAGGAATTGATTGGGCTTTCGACAATTAAACTGTTGTTGACCTAAAGAAGAGAAGAATCAAATTTGAGGCTAATGGCCTTAAAGTCATCGCATCATTGGACCTGGATGAAGGTCGCAGATACACAGAACCTATCAGGGAAGAAGACCATGTGTATGAGATAGAGAACATCTACAAGCTGAAAACAAGACAACATGATTACATTAATCCTACAACAGACGGAAATATCAGCTGGTGAAGTGAAAGTGCATGTTCATCAGATTCAGAAGAGGCATTAGAAAATTGGCAGAATAATATGTATGAAGTATCCACATGATGATGTTCCATACTAACTAAAGTAGTTCATTGGATCGACACAGAAGTAAGAAATCTTCCAACATTTGATGGTTTGAATCACCTAGAGACATTTGTAGCTGAATTTGAGAAAATTGTACCAGTATAACAGAGGATGTTGGCATTGGATGAGGCATTGAAAGAAACACCAACTAGATGGTGGGGAGAACATAAGAGGAACATCACAGAGTGGAAACAATGTCGCACCTTATTGACAATGCGCTTTTCATACCAATCAGAAGGATGTGAAGTTTCTTACACAGGCTAGAGTTTTCCTAAGGACCACATGTGAAGTTGTGAGGAGGCATGGGGAAACATTCCTAAAGTAAAGTGGGTGCATAAGTTAATTAGCACCTTGGATACTATGCCTATCAACTAGTATCTTCAAGAAAAACTATGCCTCATCACTATAGACTAGTATGGAATGACTCAGAAATTTATAGCTACATTTTTATTTGAGAGTCAGTACTCTACAGTAGATCAGGATTTACAAACTATGAGACAAAAAGTCTTTGAGGAGGCACCTAACCTCCCTTTTACCCAAGAAGGAGATGAATGGATCGTGCCTCTTCAACAGTTACAGGATTGCTACAATATTAATGTTGATGAGGATGATGACCCTAGAGATGTAAAATTGCAGAAACTGAAGGTCATAGAGACATATAAGGACTAGAGATTGAACTACCTTTTATTGGACAACCCATTAATATCAATAAAGTTAATATTGGAACAAATAAAACACCTAAATTATCAAATGTTGGAGACTATTGGGATGAGGCTACTATCAACAAGATCACAAAACTATTGCATGAATATCAAGACTTGTTTCCAACCAAGTTCACAGACATGAAGGGCATTAAAGGGCCCATGAGAGAAATGAAGATCCACTTGAGACTAGATGCAAGACCTATCAAGTAGAGACCTTACAGATTGAATCCCAAATACAAGCAGAAAGTTAGGATTGAATTGGATAGAATGTTGGAAGCAAGAATCATAGAACCCCTTGAAGAATCTGAATAGATTAGCCCTATGGTGGTCCAATATAAGAAGACAGAAGAAATCATAATTTTTGTAGATATAAGAAAGTTGAACGATGAATGTCTACATGATCCATTCCCTACACCCTTTACCGATGAAGTTCTAGATAATGTAGGAGGAAAGGAGGTGTACTCATTCACAGATGGATTTTCAGGGTATCATCAGATCAAGATTGCTAAGGAAGATCGACATAAGACCACATTTGCAACAAAATGGGGTTCTTTTCAGTACACAGTGATGCCCTTTGGCTTGAAGAATGCACCAACCATACTTTCTAGGGTGGTGGTCGAAGCATTTAAGGACTTTCTACAGAAGTTCTTGGAAGCATATTTTGATGATTGGACTGCTTTTAGCCTAATGAAAGACCATATTGAATGTTTGAGATTGATGTTAGATAAGTTTAGGCAATGTCACATTGCCTTGAATCTGAAAAAGTGCATTTTATTTTCACCCTTTGGAGTGCTTCTAGGGCATATTGTGTGTAAATAGGGATTGTTGGTGGATCCTTCCAAGATTTCCATCATTGTTGATCTACCTTGTCCCACTTCAGTTAGACAATTTTGAACTGCATTGAGGCACATGAGATACTATAGGAAGTTCATTAAGGGTTATGCATAGATAAAAAAACCTATGGAGAAGCTCTTAAATAAAGATAACAAGTTCCAATGGACAGAAGAATGCTAGCAGAGCTTCGACACACGCAAATAGAAAATGGTCACCGCGCCCATCTTGGTTTTTCCATATTGGAGTAAGGAGTTCAATGTTCATGTCGATGCTTCATCCATTACATTAGGAGAAATTTTAGCACAGTCGAGTGTAGAAGATATTGAGCACCCTATAACATTTACTAGCAGGAAGCTTTCTACAACCGAAAGGAACTATACTAAGACTGAAAGAGAAGGCTTGGCTATGGTATATGCACTTCAGAAAGTTAGACACTATTTGCTGGGAGGAAAATTTAAGATGTTCACTAACCATTCTAGATTAAAGTAATTAGTCAACAAGCCAGTGTTGGGGGAAAGAATATCCAAATGGATACTACTATTACAAGAGTATGATTTTGAAATTGTGGTCAAGCCAGGAACAATGAATAAAGGACCTGATCACTTATCTAGGTTGGAACATGGAGAGGAACCTACCAGCTTGGAGGAGACACTACCAGATGCATAGTTGTTGTTCATCAGGAATCGATGATCACTTTGCCGAGATAGTTCAGTTCCTCTCCACATGAATGGCACCTCGCGAGTACACAGTCATTCAAAAGAAATAGTTGGTAGTATGTGCATCCAACTTTCAACTTATTGTTGGACAGTTGTATAAGATATGACCAGATGAGATCTTGAGGAGATGTGTTATGGAGGTATAAAGACCACTAATTCTTGCAGAAGCACATGAAGGCATCGCAAGAGAACATTATTCAGGGAAAGAAACAATGTAGAAGGTTCTCAAAGAAGGTCTATGGTGGCCTACTTTACATAAGGATGCTAAGGAATACTACAGAGCCTGCGGTGTATGTCAAAGAGTAGGAAAACCTTCTAGAAGGGATGAGATACCTTTGGCACCACAATTAACATTAACATTATTCGAGAAATGGTCCATTGACTTTGTGGGACCCATTAACCCACTAGGAAGGTGTACAAGAGCTAGATACATTATCACGGTGACAAATTATTTGACCAGATGGGAAGAAGCAAGAGAAATTAAGGAATGTTGTGCAACTATAATTGCACAATTCATTTTTTAGGATATTATAACCAGTTTTGGATACCCAAAGATCCTCATGAGTGATCAAGGCACACACTTCATCAACAAAACTATTGAAGCCTTGACTCAGGAATTTGAATTTCATCATCAGAAGAGAACTCCATACCACCCATAGGTGAATGGTATAGTCGAATCTTTCAATAAGATATTAGAGACAACACTGACCAATATTTGTAGTGTTAACAGAGATGATTGGGATTTAAGAATTCCAGCAGTATTATGGGCTTATATAACTACTTGCAAGAAGCTAGCAACACAGACTCCATTTAAGTTGGGATATGGCTTGGAGGTAGTGGTACCTATGGAATACCTGGTTCCTAGTTTAAGAATTGCAACATTTACAGGTATGGATGACACCGACATTGTTCAAGAAAGGCTTGTGCAGTTGCTAGAACTGGAAGAAGACAAGTTTATTGCAGGATTTCATCAGCAGGTACAGAAAGAAAGGGAGAAGGCTTATCATGACAGACACATCAAGAGGAAGACATTCAAGCAAAGATATTTGGTATTGTTATACAACATCAAGTTCACGAAGCATCCAGGGAAGTTCAAGACACATTAGCTAGGGCCATTTGAGGTTGCCTATGTTACAGAAGGAGGAGTTGTGGAGTTGAAGGCCCTTAATGGAGAATTGAAAGAAGGGTTGGTAAATGGGAGTCGTTTGAAATTGTATTATGACAACCAGCTGCCTCACATATCTCAGTAAAATCAAAGGAAGAAGTGTCTAGGTACCAGGTGCATTTGAAAGTAGGTACCAGACACTGGAAAGACATTTTTCACAAGAAAGGGAGGGACTGAGAAGAAAGCATAGGCTGCTTCGCGCAGTTTGCGGTCAAAGTAAAACAAAAGGTTCAGTATTGCAGTCATTCAGGACGAGTCACATGTGAGTGTTGGGGGCCTTTTGGCCCTTGGTTATGTAAGGAAGAAAATATTAAGGAAGAAACATGAAGTATGTGTTAGCACTTGGTAAATTTTCTAGAGGTTGAAATAGAAGAAATCTACAAAGGTAACTTTATCCAACCACTTTTAAAGCTGGGAATCTAGCCCTTCCAGCTTCATAGAGGGATCTCTCTATATGATTTAGCTTTGTTTTCTAACTTCAGATGTTAGGCTAGGTAAAGAAACAGGTAGGTTTTGTTGTGAAAGTGTTTTTGAATTGGTTGAGGCAGTCTACACCTCCATTGGGCTATGGGGTCTGTGTTATAATCAATATGAGATTTAAACCAGAAACGTAAAGGAAAACTCCCACAGGGTGAGATAATATACTCACTGGATCTTTAATAGTTTTAATGATGGACAGAAGAAAAGATGAGAAAGATCATTCAACTAAGAAGTAGTTAAGAATTCCTTAATTGAAAACCTTGGATACTAAACATTAAAATCTTACAAGTCGGAAACAGGGTATCTAAAATAAATCCTGCAACATACATTACTTTTAAAGATTAGTTCCAGAAAAAAATATGATCACAAAGAAAGAAAACATTCAACTTAGAGAAAAACGTCACCAGTGAATACACACAAGAATCCTGTAAAGTGCTTCCTCTTTATTAATGGCAGATCCCTTAAAAAATAGTTACAGTCTGATAGCTTCAGGGTGTAAAGATCAACAAACCTCAATACTTCGAAAGGTGAAGTATATATAATTCAAATTACAAATGTTCCTGTCATAACTGATCAGGACATGCTCATTCTATTTTTAGCCTAACTGATTTAACAAATCAAAACTGCTTGATGACTCGGTACAAATGCATGTGGAACTTCTGGGGTAGGCCGTTGGCGAGGTTCCTGTGTAACCTCTTCTGACTGGACAGGTGACTGGATTTGGACATCTCAGCTACTAATCGAGAAGATCACAGAGCTCCTCCCATCTGATCTGACTAGGCACATTGACTTTGATTAATCTCTGATACACTTCATCCATTTCCGTATATTTGGAAAACGTGGGCTTTGTGCGGAAAATGTATCGAATCTCATGTTGGATACTGATGTCCAACTGAAGGGCATCCAGGAATGCTTTACCAGTGATTCTCCCTTGTATACCAGCAAACTTCGAACTGTCTTTAGACACTTCAGACAGTTCCTTTTTATAATCTGGGAGTGTCATTAATTTATCATTAATCACTTTCAGACCGGGGAGACCCTTTTTCTGGAGAGCTTCGATCTTGTTGAAGAACCTTTGTACTCCTTGGTCCATGACCTGAACCTTTTCTTCCAGCTAAAGCATTAGACTTCTCTTAGTCAAAACCCTTTTTACCTCAATTATGGTCTCTGTTCTATCCTCGATCTCTAGTTCCTCTAGCTCTTCTCTGTTCTTAGAATTTAAGAATCTGATGATCTCATTTGCTTGTGTGGGTCTGTCTCCCAACTCTATTCTAATATTCTCAATGGCTTGTTGGCTTCTCTGGACCAATTCATTTTGTTCAAACATAATCTGGATCATTGGCCATATTTCATTTATGGACTTTATGATGTCTGCCCATACATTCTCTTTGACCTCAGCCAAAGTCTTCCCTGCCAGTGTTTGTTTTTGGAGCTGCTGTAGTTCCTTCCTTAGCTTCTCAGTTACCTGTTTCTCTTTGGAGAGACTGGACTGGAAAGAAGTTTTGAGTTCTTGGAGGTTCTCCACTTCTTTCTTAAGCCTGTTGATTTCAGTCTCTTGTAGGTTCATCTTTTCCAAGGATTTGGTGAGATCAGCTGTTCCCTCCTGTGATGTCACTGGTGTTGATGATGGAATTGTTGTAACTGTTGCAGTGCTCAATCCGGAAATAGGGATAGAACTCAACGGGATGCCTTCCATAGGATTCATCTGTTCTTTCTCTTTCAATAACTTTTCCATCTCAACTTCCATTTCCTTGAGCTGAGCATTCTGCTCCATGAGCAACTTTAGCATCTCATCCTTCTCACCTTCTTTCTCTGCTATCTCCTTCGCCTGTGAGTCCTCTGTGGGCGGGAGTTTCAGTTGTTTTATTAAGGATGCGATGTCTGCATTCTTTTTCTTTATCATCTCTTCTGTTGCTTTGACGTTCGCAGGATCATAACCGATCTTGAGGACCAGCTCCTCCAATGTATTGATTCTGTTGTCTTTTGCGAAATATGATATTTTCTCCAGCTTGAGTTGTGTCTGAGAATTATTCAGTGACACCTAAAATTTTGCTGCAGAAGCTGAAGCATGTTCGAATGTGTGAAAAAACATCTCCCCTGTTTGTTTATGCAGATCCATCTGATCTGCTGATGCACATCCTTCGCCTGGAATTCGAAGGTGGCCATATTGTAGTATCAAATCACCTTGGGATCTGGTACCTGGGCTTGGAGGTAGGCCATGTGCATCCTACCCTTCTCTGTGTCGAATGCAAACAGCAATCTATGCTGCGCAGTCGACGTTTGTTTCTAAAACTGGGCATAAGTGCTATTAGTAAGGGTTAGATTCTTCTTCTTGATCATCTCATATTTCTCGAATATGCCCAATTTAGGCCCAGTCTTGCCTTGCTGAGTATCTAAGGGGGAGTCAGAGGACTTCTTCAGCACAACTTTGGTGATCTCCTTATGCTGACTCGAGCCGAAAGGTGGGATGACCGTCTTGGTTACAGTGGTAGGAGGAACTTGTGATTCTTCAGTTGGACCAGGAACTATGGTGGTCTTGGGCCTCTTTGTATGCAATTGGAACTCCTCGGATGATACCTCCTTAACAGGCGGAGATGAATCCTGTCGGGGCCTCTATTCTTTGGGGACTTGTGGCGTAGAAGTTGGTGTTATAGTGGCCGGGGGAACCTGTTGTTCCACTTCGACCAAGGTGTCTAGTACCCACACTGTCTGATTTGCGAATTTTTCGATCTCAGGCTTGGACTTGTGGGCATACAGGATGTTTTTATTTTTCACCCGCATTTCTGAAATGATCCCATGCGGATCATAGTGCCATGTGAAACTCGTAAATAATTTCGTCTCCTTCAAAATTATGTCCACTTCTTCCCCGACGCCTTGACTATTGTAGATGAAAGAACCAATCTGCCCCTTGATTCTCAATTGCTGCTTCTTCTTCAGGGAAACAAAATGAATGTCATCTAAATTCATTATCTACCTAATATATTCTAACACAAAGATTCTTACTGGCACATATTGAGGTAGTTTGTAAGGTGCCAATTCGCACCCAAAAACTCTGATCTCGGTGTGATTCTGATACAAGTACCAGTCTCCTATCTTTGCGTTGTCCGAGAGATGCAAAATTCTCTGGACTTCGTCGTTGATGCGCGGCTCAGGTCTGCCACTCAACATGCTTACCACTGGGTGGTAAAACTGATCAATAAATGCTTTGAAGTCGTATTCAGTAGAGTTATGCTTCAATAAAGATGTCCAGGCTGTGACTGGTTGTGGCCTTCCGTCTACGTCCATTTTCTGCATTGAAAAACTGAAATTGTCTGCTTGATAGAAAATGAACATGTAGGCCAATATAGAAGAATATCTGAACATGCCTTCCATGCCAAAATTCACGAACTGTTTGTGAATATTGTTGGCCAGGAAGGTACTGAAATCGAACTGGGTGGTGGGTTTTTCGTCAGCAGAGAAAATGGATAGAAAACCCAGAATTGGCTCATCTACCCACTGGTCGGAATAGTATCCTAATAGAGCACAAAGGGAGGAAATGATCTGGTTTCCCTTGGTTGAGAACATGGATGATGGGTAAGGTGGATTGGTGGAAGGGAGTTGAGCGGAGGTGGGAAGGAACAACTCGAAAATTTGAGCTCTCTGCGGAAAGGTCATCTTTTGGTACAGCTCTGTAAGGATCTCTAGGTCGAAAGGAGAGACAGAATCCGCACGGGGAATCTGCATCATTTGGTCAATGTCTTCGGGAGTGATGAAAAAGAGGACGTCTCCTGATGATGAAACGATGGCCCTCTGGTCGAGAATATAATTGGCTTGGCATTTGAGGGCGAATTCAGAAAAGTGGTGTATCTGGGGAAAGAGGTACAGAGGCAAATTAGACTCCCAGAGTCCAATCTCATCTCTCTGGTCCAGGAAAACTTCCCGGAGCCATGACTATAGGTCTAAAAAATCGAAGTCACAAATGGTATCTGCGACCAACCTGTCTTTATCCACCAAAGGGATTTTGTCCAGGTCAACAGGAGGAGGAAGAAAAGGATTCTCTTCTCCTTCCACTGGCCTTGTCTTTGGTGCCATCTCTGCAATAGTACCTGCAATAAACAATATGTTAGTGGGGTCGACTGACTGTGGACGAAGGCGATGGGGCAGAAATGGAGGAATAGATGTAAGTTTTCTAGTGTGATGGACGAATAACGAATGAAAGGGGAATAACAGTAGTTTTATTCGAAACTGGGGTCGGTCGGACGTGGGAAAACGGTCAGCATGACAACGGGTATATTATCCAGTAATTAATGGACAACGGGTGACTTGGGGTGATATGGCAGGTGACGATGGCCAAAACGTACGGATGGGTGATGTGGCTACTAGGGATTGGAGGTGATTTGAAGTGAAATTCGTAATAAGGGGCTGGTCATGAGTGAAAAGGGTGAAGGACTGACAACAGGGACTGACATCAGTTATGGGATGTGACACGACCTCAGGAACAAGTGGGACAAGTGGACCCAGTGGAGGATGACGTCCATGAGTGATGGGGATGTCAGATAGCATGTGGGGGATGTGACTTGAGGACCGATAGGCTGATGCCACGTATGACCAGGGGCCCACCAAAGGAAATATCCATTACGGACCCCCCCCCCCTCGGTTAAAGGCAGAACACCAGGGGGGGTTCGAAATACATTGTGATCCATTGATCTGTGCGCTTTCTTTCTAGCCGTAGATCTTAGTGCGCTCCTTAATACTCATTCCGGACCCCCCCCCCTCCATTAAATGCAGAACGGATGGGGGGGTACGGAATCCATTGTAGACCA
>ML798547.1:105126-179056 GCA_009831015.1 Picea engelmannii | reverse complement strand
GGCGCGTTTGAAAATAATACGTACAAAGTTTGATTAACCTCTAACCTTACTTTCTTCTCGGAATCAAATGTTCTTTTAGGGGAAAGAAAATGTGACATTTTCAATTTTTAGTTGTCCCCAGTGGAGTCGCCATTATGTTAGCACTTGGTAAATTTCCTAGAGGTTGAAACAGAAGAAATATAAAAAGGTAACTTTATCCAACCACTTTTAAAGCTGGGAATCTAGCCCTTCCAGCTTCAGAGAGGGATCTCTCTATATGATTTAGCTTTGTTTTCTAACTTCAGATGTTAGGCTAGGTAAAGAAACAGGTATGTTTTGTTGTGAAAGTGTTTTTGAATTAGTTGAGACAGTCTACACCTCCATTGGGCTATGGGGTCTGTGTTATAATCAATATGAGATTTAAACCAGAAACGTAAAGGAAAACTCCCACAGGGCGAGATAATATATTCACTAGATCTTTAATAGTTTTAATGATGAATAGAAGAAAAGATGAGAAAGATCATTCAACTAACAAGCAGTTAAGAATTCCTTAATTGAAAACCTTGGAAGATAAACATTAAAATATTTCAAGTCGGAAACAGGGTATCTAAAATAAATCCTACAACATACGTTACTTTTAAAGATTAGTTACAGAAAACAATATGATCACAAAGCAAGAAAACATTCAACTTAGAGAAAAACGTCACCAGTGAATACACGCAAGAATCCTGTAAAGTGATTCCTCTTTATTAATGGCAGATCTCTTAAAAAATAGTTACAGTCTGATAGCTTCAGGGTGTAAAGATCAACAACCCTCAATACTTCGAAAGGTGAAGTATATATAATTCAAATTACAAACTTTCCTGTCATAACTGATCAGGACGTGCTCATTCTATTTTTAGCCTAACTGATTTAACTAATCAAAACTGCTTGATGACTCGGTACAACTGCATGCGGAACTTCTGGGGTAGGCCATTGGCGAGGTTCCTGTGTAACCTCTTCTGACTGGACAGGTGACTGGACCTGGACACCTCAACTACTAATCGAGAAGATCGCAGAGCTCCTCCCATCTAATCTGACTAGGCACATTGACTTTGATTAATCTCCGATACACTTCATCCATTTCTGTATATTTGGAAAACGTGGGCTTTGTGAGGAAAATTTATCGAATCTCATGTTGGATACTGATGTCCAACTGAAGGGTGTCTAGGAATGATTTACCAGTGATGCTCCCTTGTATGCCAGCAAACTTCGAACTGTCTTTAGACACTTCAGACAGTTTCTTTTTATAATCTGGGAGTGCCATTAATTTATCATTAATCACTTTTAGACCGGGGAGACCCTTTTTCTGGAGAGCTTCGATCTTGTTGAAGAACCTTTGTACTCCTTGGTCCATGACCTGAACCTTTTCTTCCAGCTAAAGAATTAGACTTCTCTTAGTCAAAACCCTTTCTACCTCAATTATGGTCTCTGTTCTATCCTCGATCTTCAGTTCCTCTAGCTCTTCTCTATTCTTAGAATTTAAGAATCTGATGATCTCATTTGCTTGTGTGGGTCTGTCTCCCAACTCTATTCTAATCTTCTCAATGGCCTGTTGGCTTATTTGGACCAATTCATTTTGTTCAAACATAATCTGGATCATTGGCCATATTTCATTTATGGACTTTATGATGTCTGTCCATACATTCTCTTTGACCTCAGCCAAAGTCTTCCCTGCCACTGTTTGTTTTTGGAGCTGTTGTAGTTCCTTCCTTAGCTTCTCAGTTACCTGTTTCTCTTTGGAGAGACTGGATTGGAAAGAAGTTTTGAGTTCCTGGAGGTTCTCCACTTATTTCTTAAGCCTGTTGATTTCAGTCTCTTGTAGGTTCATCTTTTCCAGGGATTTGGTGAGATCATTTGTTCCCTCCTGTGATGTCACTGGTGTTGATGATGGAATTGCTGTAACTGTTGCAGTGCTCAATCCGACAATAGGGATAGCACTCAATAGGATGCCTTCCATAGGATTCATTTGTTCTTTCTCTTTCAATAACTTTTCCATCTCAGCTTCCATTTCCTTGAGCTGAGCATTCTGCTCCATGAGCAACTTTAGCATCTCATCCTTCTCACCTTCTTTCTCTGCTATCTCCTTCGCCTATGAGTCCTCTGTGGGCAGGAGTTTCAGTTGTTTTCTTAAGGATGCGATGTCTGCATTATTTTTATTTATCATCTCTTCTGCTGCTTTGACGTTCGCAGGATCATAACCGATCTTGAGGACCAGCTCCTCCAACGTCTTGATTCTGTTGTCTTTTGCGAAAGATGATATTTTCTACAGCTTGAGTTGTGTCTGAGCATTATTCAGTGACACCTGAAATTTTGCTGTAGAAGCTGAAGCATGTACCAATGTGTGAAAAACCATCTCCTTTGTTTGTTTATGCAGATCCATCTGATCTGCTGGATGCACATCCTTTACGTGGAATTCAAAGGTGGCCCTCTTGTAGTCTGAAATCACCTTGGGATCTAGTACCTGGGCTTGGAGGTAGGCCATGTGCATCCTACCCTTCTCTGTGTCAAATGCAGACAACAATCTATGTTGCGTAGTCGACGTTTGTTTCCGAAATTGGGCATAAGTGCTGCTAGTAAGGGTTAGATTCTTCTTCTTGATCATCTCATATTTCTCGAAGATGCCCAATTTAGGCCCAGTCTTGCCTTGGTGAGTATCTAAGGGGGAGTCGGAGGACTTCTTCGGCACAAATGTGGTGATCTCCTTATGCTGACTCGAGCCAAAAGGTTGGATGACCGTCTTGGTTACAGTGGTAGGCGAAACTTGTGATTCTTCAGTTGGACCAGGAACTGTGGTGGTCTTGGGCCTCTTTGTATGCAATTGGAACTCCTCGGATGATACCTCCTTGATAGGTGGAGATGAATCCTATCGAGGCCTCTTTTCTTTGGGGACCTATGGCATAGAAGTTGGTGTTACAGTGGTCGGGGGAACCTGTTGTTCCACTTCGACCAAGGTGTCCGGTGCCCACACTGTTTGATTTGCGAATTTTTCGATCTCAGGCTTGGACTCGTGGGCATATAGGATGTTTTTATTTTTCACCTACATTTCTGAAATGATCCCATGCAGATCATAGTGCCATGTGAAACTCGTAAAGAATTTCATCTCCTTCAACATGTTGTCCACTTCTTCCCCGGTGCCTCGACTATTGCAGATGAAAGAACCAATCTGCCCCTTGATTCTCAATTGTTGCTTCTTCTTTAGGGAAACAAAATGAATGTCATCTGAATTCATTATCTGCCTAATATATTCTAATGCAAAGATTCTTATCGGCACATATTGAGGTAGTTTGTAAGGTGCCAATTCGCACCCAAAAACTCTGATCTTGGTGTGATTATGATACAAGTACCAGTCTCCTGTCTTTGTGTTTTCTGAGAGATGCAAAATTCTCTGGACTTCGTCATTGATGCGTGGCTCGGGTCTGCCACTCAACATGCTTACCACTGGGTGGTAAAACTGATCAATAAATGCTTTGAAGTCATATTCAGCAGAGTTATGCTTCAATAAAGATGTCCAGGCTATGACTGGTTGTGGCCTTCCGTCTGCGTCCATTTTCTGCATTGAAAAACTAAACTTGTCTACTTGATAGAAAATGAACATGTAGGCCAATATAGAAGAATATCTGAACATGCCTTCCGTGCCAAAATTCACGAACTGTTCGTGAATATTGTTGGCTAGGAAGGTACTGAAATCGAACTGGGTGGTGGGTTTTTCGTCAGTAGAGAAAATGGATAGAAAACCTAGAATGGGCTCATCTATCCACTGGTCGGAATAGTATCCTAATAAGGCGCAAAGGGAGGAAATGATCTGGTTTCCCTTGGTTGAGAACACGGATGATGGGTAAGGTGGATTGGTGGAAGGGAGTTGAGCGGAGGTGGGAAGGAACAACTTGAAAATTTGAGCTCTCTGTGGAAAGGTCATCTTTTGGTACAGCTCTGTAAGGATCTCTAGGTCGAAAGGAGAGACAGAATCCGCATGGGGAATCTGCATCATTTGGTCGATGTCTTCGGGAGTGATGAAAAAGAGGACGTCTCCAGATGATGAAACGATGGCCCTCTGGTCGGGAATATAATGGGCTTGGCATTTGAGGGGGAATTCAGGAAAGTGGTGTATCTGGGGAAAGAGGTACAGGGGAAAATTAGACTCCCAAAGTCCAATCTTGTCGCTCTAGTCCAGGAACACTTCCCGGAGCCATGACTGTAGGTCTGAAAAATCGAAGTCGCAAATGGTATCTGCGACTAACCTGTCTTTATCCACCAAAGGGATTTTGTCCAGGTCAACAGGAGGAGGAAGAAAAGGATTCTCTTCTCCTTCTGCTGGCCTTGGCTTTGGCGCCATCTTTGCAATAGTACCTGCAATAAACAATATGTTAGTGGGGTAGAATGACTGTGGACGAAGGCGACGGGGCAGCAATGGAGGAATAGATGTAAGTTTTCTGGCGCAATGGATGAATAACGAATGAAAGGGGAATAACGGTAGTTTTATTCGAAACTGGGGTCAGTCGGACGCGGGAAAACGGTCAGCATGACAACGGGTATATTATCCAGTAATTAATGGACAAGGGGCCACTTGGGGTGATATGGCAGGTGACGGTGGCCAAAACATACGGATGGGTGACGTGAATGCTAGGGATTGGAGGTGATTTGAAGTGAAAGTCGTAATAAGGGGTTGGTCATGAGTGAAAAGGGTGAAGGACTGACAGCAGGGACTGACAGCAGTTATGGGATGTGACACGACCTCGGGAACAAGTGGGACAAGTAGACCCAATGGAGGATGACGTCCATGAGTGACGGGGCTGTTAGATAGCATGTGGGGGATGTGACTTGAGGACCGATAGGCTGACGCCACGTATGACCAGGGGAATGCTGAAGGAAATATCCATTCCGGACCCCCCCCTCGGTTAAAGGCAGAACACCAGGGGGGGTCCGAAATCCATTGTGATCCATTGATCTGCGCGCTTGCTTTCTGGCCGCAGATCTTAGCNNNTGGAATCCATTGTAGACCATTGATTTAAGCACTGTATTCTGGGCCGTCTAGATGTGCGCTCCTGTTATTACCGATTCCGGACCCCCCCGGTTAAAAATAGAATGGTCGGGGGGGTCCGGAATGTGCTGTGCACCGTAGATCTGAGTGCCATGATCGGGACCACTGATAAGTGTAGGAAATATAAATCATGGGCGGAAAAAGGATGTGCCGGGAAAACTTAGGGTAAGTGCCCTTTATGGGTTTTTTCCAATCTTTTCACATAGATACAACCAAGGGGACACTATCTAAGTTATTGTTAGGCAATGGGGACATGGTGTAGCATATTCATCGGTCTGGTTTTATGGGTGGTGAAGCAAATGAAGTAGCTAACCTACATGCTAACCTATCTTCCTCGGACAATTAACCCAGATTAGACTGTTGAGTTAAGAAATTACTCTACCTAAGGGCTATCTGACCAGGATTTGACAGTCTGGTCAGATTTATTGACTAATCTAGCCTAAGGGCTATCTGACCAGGGTTAGACAGTCTGGTCAGATTTATTCACTAATCTATCAACATTAACATTTAAAATAACTTGGCCATGCCTGAAAGGTATGGCCAAGTTACTATTATTGCATGGGGATTTTCTTTTCAATTCTTTTATGCCCTCTTTTCTTTTACTATTTTTCTTTCTTTTTCTTTTCTTTTTCTCAAATTATTTGCAGAATGAAAAATCATTTGTCAATAAAAACACCAGATATAGATAATTTCCAAGTCATCAATTGATTCCCATAATTTATGGGGTGATAACAGTATGAACTATGCAGAAGGCACATAAACCGAGGAAGGGTTGAAGTGGTTAAAGAAGCAGAAAAGAAGGAGAGAAGTGAAGGAAAATCTAGTCGTTGGAAGAGAAGATAAAGGAAGATAAAGGATTGAAGAAGAAGGATCGTGGAAAACTTAGCAAGAGGAAAATGACATCAATGAGTGCTTTGGAGCACCTCATGGAAAATAAGAAAAGATAGGTTGGCAAATCCCTTAAAGCATGGGTCAAGTGGACCTAGGGTTTTTGGCACTTAGGGTTTTGGATATAGGGTTTTGATACCTAGACTGTGGTCATGTTATGTATAAATAAAGGTCTAGGAGAGTCAAGGGGGGTTGCTTGATAATTGATTGTTAGTCACTATTATTACTATTGTTGAGAATGATATTTAGTTTGTATTATAAGATCTTCAGCTGGGTGCGAAGATCAACCCTGCAGTTGGGTGCTCAGGGAAGGAAGAGAGGAAGAGAGAGAGAGATATCTACAACTAAGTGTGCAGATAGAATTGTATGTTTTCATATAATATATCAAGAAACATAGTTATGTAGATGTATCCCTAGGGAGAGGGTGAACCACGTATATCTTGTTGTTCTATGTGATTGATGTTGTGTTATTAGCCATATGATCTATTGTTATTGCATTATTGTGTTAGATCAGAGATATAACTTGTGAAGTAATCTTAAGAGTGGTAAAGAATACTAGATTATTGTGTGTTGTTGTCCTAGATTCACTTTGCATTTCTTCTGGTTGTAGACACATGTATCCTACAACCCCCTATCGCTACTTCGGGTGAGACTACATCTACTTTGTAGGTGTTTTTGAAAGGGCCAGTAGTTAGGGCTTGTTGGTGCACTATAAGAGTTGAACCCTGGGTCTGCCCTTGTGCCAACATGATCTAGTATGACCTTAGGAAGTTGTTCTCACTAAATAGAGCTTTGTCCTCCTCCATTTGGTTACTCTTCCAAACATATAGAGATTTTGTGTTGCCTCCTGTATCACAAACCTATGTCAATGTCATGCTGCTTGATTCTGATCATCTTTCATGATTTTGTCCAAGGGAAGTTTTACCCAACCTGAGTCGAAATTTCTACAATTTGTCTCTTGAATTTCATGAGTCAACCATCCCAAAAGTCCGGCCAAGTCCAGGTTCGAAATCAATGAAGTTCTCTTCCTTCTCATCGCGATCCTCCAATATTTTCCTAACGGATTATCGAAGACCTCAGGGTAGTGAGTTATACACTCCCATTATGCTCCTACCTGATTTTTGAAGATCTTGAAGTTGTTTCTCGAGCTATGAAGACCTCATATCCAGCCGTGGGTGCCACTAGCTTCTTGAATATCCACACTATGTTTGTATATCTTCGACTAATTTTGAGATGTATATCTGTTGTGTATTTCTCATAGCTACACTTTATATAGTTATATGACATTGATCTGCAGTGTATTTGATTGGAAGCCATGATTTAGTTCATCCCAAGCATGGGTATGCTTGCCTCAGAGAGAATTGTTTTGTTTTGTAGATGGCACCTCCCAAACTCTGGTCCTGGGTGTTATCACTGAAATTTCATCCGCAAATGGTTACAGGAATACAACATCTTCAAACAGCTATTAGTTCACCCATGGACCAAAAATGACCAAAAACACATTTCCAAAAGGTCCGAAACTATACAACCAGTTATAAAATCAGCATGCACTAAGGATATACAGGAAGCACGCACACGTGCGCCAGTCAAAAATGCCGAAAAATAGCACATGTGCCCGATGCACGATGATGGACGCAAAAATCCATGCACACCTCAGAATGATGCATTTATGATATCGGTCGACCTCCCACCCACTTCTGGTTTAGCTTCCAAGTCAATTTGACATCCAAATCTTGACTGAATCTGGATGGGTGGTTGGTCAAAGGCCTAAAGGTTCCCTAAACAGCCCCTTGTTCACACTAAAAGCTAATTGAATAATACCTCAAAGTTATGCTATAAAAAGAGGCCATGGGTGCACTACATTTCAAGGAATTCATTTGTATTGTTATGCTGTTGATATTCTCTTGGAGGAACCTCTTTCCTCATCAAGAGTATACTAGCACCATTGCATTTAGCCATTCATATCACCTCTTGAGTGAACGTTCTTTGGATTCTCTGCACCATTTCATTCTAGTTCCTCATTTGTAAGAAGAGCTCAATATTTGGGGGTCCAAGATCCCTCCCTTGGAGGAAGAAGGGATCCAAAGTCTCCCTTTCTCTTTGGTGTTTTTTTTTCACTAATACAATCCTTTCCATTCGTGACATGAGTCTTGTTTGTTTCTTTTTCTTATGTCCTTATGCACTATAGTTTAATTGTTTTTATCATTCCTATTTTAATTCTTAGCTTAGTATTTTATGTGTTATTCTTCTAACCCTTTCCTTTACTATTGTCTTGCCTAGCTAACCCAACTAGGCTTGTAAGCACCTTTGTTTTGTTCATTTAGGTGACAAAATAGGTGCAACAGATTGGTGACTCCACTAGGGAAAGGTATCAATTTCCTACCCCATTTGGGTTATTTTAGCTCTTCTTTCTGTTTATTTAACCTACATGTACCATAATCGGCGCAAGCCGACCTACAGGAAACCAAATTCAAAGCTGAGTTGAAGGAATTTCATCCAGAATTTTCTTCATGACCGTGTGATAGGTGTGCATGGGTTTATCGGCCTACAATCGTACATCATGCGCGCGTGCACCAAAACCACTGTATTACTCAGCACCTTCTATGCACCTGCACCCATAAGTCTCTTTTATTTCATGCATTGGCGCTCAAAGCGCCTCTGTCTATTCTGAGACCCACACACCTGTGCAGAAAGATACACATTGTAAGTTTTTTGTGATCTGTGGAGGGCCCATAGCCTTCTTAAAATTGATTCCATGCATATTGCAATTTGCACCACACTTACATTCCCTCTCCATATAAAGGGATTAGTCAAACACATAGGCGCTTAGGGGTTAAAATCATAACTTTTCCTCTTTTTTTAGTTTTTCCACATGGATGGCTTGCTTTGACTAAATTTCAATTGGAATCATTCTACATCACATATAAAACTTGCATTGGGACAAGAAATTGGATATCAATCATTGAGTATGCTCTTCTCTCGCCCTCCAAAGCGATCTTGAGAATCAGAAAGAGGTTGTGGGACAAATTCAACTCCCTTAAATAGACAAAATATTTAGGAGAGGACAAAAACCCCCTCGGGACTCCTCTTATTTTATTTTGCAAAAACATCTTAAGATTGTAACGGGCCCATACATGCCCTCATACTACAAAGATAGGATAGTGTTGAAATTTACTTTCTTAGATTAAATCACTAGGGAAGTTTTTAGATTTTGTAACGGGCCCATACATGCCCACATGTTCACAATCTAGGATAGTTTCAAATTTTTATTAGATTAAATCACATTAGGGAGTTAAAGGAATAGTAAGGACCCACATGTCCACATGCTAGTTTCCTAGGGACTTTAAAAATTCCGCAAGGTTGTACCAATGGAATTTAGTTAATTAGGTAATCAAATACTTGTAAGGACCAAGCGAAGTCCACATGCAACAAGGTGACACCTAATTTATTCAAATATTGGCACACTTTCACTAATTCACACACAAAAGTCACTTCTCACTCACATAGTTTTCATCTCAAAACATGGAGGTTAAAATAATATTCCTCCAAATGGATTTCAAAACACCCCACCCTTTTCTTGATGAAACTATCCACTCCCACTTAATTTCAAATGAGATTGGCTCACAGCCCCAATCTCTCAAAACAACCACATCTAAATTTTTTCTAAAAACTCACTAAGTGTTCCTCCACAGGAGGTGACAAAATAAATTATTTAGTCTAGGTAGGATTTTGAGGATAGGCATCCAAATAAATCCCCGTTATCTGATTCTCACTTTTTCAAAACAATAGAAGTTGTCAAATAGGGAAATTTAAATCATCCAAGTCAAGTGTTCCCAACACCATAAGGCAGGTAGATACTCGTGAAGGGTTGAAGGCCTAGGTTTGGTTGTTCTATGCATCCCCCCCTTGAGGCACCCACCTCTTGGACGGGATCCATCCCAGGACCCATTTCTTAGGCTAAAATCTAAATGTCGCACTTTGACCAAGGTACCTAGTGACCAAATTTTAGGACATCTACCTAGGTGGAAATTGTGGGCAACAATTTCACCTTTATTGGATTTTTTGTGGCTATTAGGAAATATCTCCAGTTCTTTCAGGATATACCCCCTCTACCCCTCATTATAACCGATTGCTTCATCCTTCACTAGTTTCTCTTCTGGTGGCTTCAGACCCCACCGTCGAGTGCTATTGGAAGGTCCAGTGCTATTTGAGAGGAAGGACGTTACATATTTTAGGACATGAGCATTTGTTTTCTTTGTTCTCCCATGCGGACAAAATCCACCTATCCACATATATGTTTCTTTATCCAAATTGTTTTATGTATGATTCTCTTCTGATTACATCTGATTGGGAAATATATTGTGAAGGTTCAAAAAATTGTAGCAAAGGCTATTGTTTACTTATTACTCTCACCACCATTCCCACACATTCACTCAACTAGTCGGACATCATAGGGGACCCACATAACTCCTGTCATTCCAGACACTTGCTAAATCTCCCTCCTATTCTAAGAGGAGTTCCTAGTCTTTCCCACTCATAGGCTCCACCTTCTCACACCCCAATGAGTGCCACTATCCTGGGATCATCTTTTCTTGGTTCCACCTTACTTGGGTCCACATCCCAAGGTCAACCATCCACTCACTCTCCTTTACACGGAAGAAGGGGGGAAACTTCTTCTCAAGCGGGAAGTACAAACCCACCTAGTCCCCTCCAAGGATCAGGTACCCAAAACACTCACACTATAGCCGAAATTAATCCTTCGCCACCACCCCATATTCCATACTTGGCTTCCCTTAACATACCGGATCTGACTAAATTCACCAATGATCCTATATTGCACAACCCCACATGGCCTACAATGCCTACCAAACTCCCTTCAAACATCCCCAAGTTTGAAGGAAAAGCAGGAGACGATCCCACCAACCTTATCATGACCTTTCACCGATGGTGTTCTTCAAATAACATCATGGACGATTCCATCCAATTGAGGTTATTTCAATGTACACTCACTGTCCCATCATCCAAGTGGTATGTAGAAGAGAAATCTAGATCCCACACGACTTTTGAATCCTTGGCCAAATCATTTTTTACCTTCTTTCAACTACCCGTTCGTCGTGACAATGACCTCAAAATACTTTCATACTTCAAACAAACCTCCTCCACACACATTGTTGACCACATACATGAGTGGCATCGAGGACATAGTCTCTGCAAAGCTGACGCTACCCCCCAACAATGTCTCAATTGGTTCCTCAAATCACTTGTTTCCCTCCTTGCCAAAGATGTGGGTGCCACTTTCCCCTAGTCTGAAGAAGAATCCATTAGCAAGACCCAACAGTTTGAACTCATTTACACCCAGTGTGGATACCTTTATATGGTACTCCTAGACACCCCAAGACCCTTTCCATTCGACCAAGACAAACCTGGGATGTCTCACTCGACAAACGGATTAATTGGTAACACCACACACCACAACCCACAACCTCAACAACCACCCATGTATGGCACACCCCAATATCCACCTGCATATGGAGGAATCCATTATTATCCCCCTCCCCCTTATCAACAACCATACCCTGTTTCCCTGCCTCCACCCATAAGTGGACCCCCACAGGCACCAATAATACGCCCACCTATCCAACCAAGTGTCGGTACTCCCTCTACCTCAGCCTATACCCTAAGCACTAGTGAAAGTGCCACACCTTCTTATGTACCTTATGGATCATTTCCACAACATAATCCGTACTTTCTATTTCCTGCCCCCCCATAGTGTATGGCTCCACCACAAGGACACCCACATGTTGGGGTTAATTTTGTTCATCCCTCTCCCATTCAACAATATCAAAATTTTGAACAGTTGAATACGGAAAATCCATCCCATCAATCGAAAAATGCCAGAAAGAAAGGAAAAAAATGGAACAATAATAATCCCGGACCAGGAGGAAACCAAAACCAACCCCAACAGAACTAGTTTGTTGGGGGCAACTAGAACCAGGGGAATCAGAACCACCAAGGGAGAAACAATAACAAATTCCAAGGGAACAACAACAACAATATTTGGACCACCTTCCCTTGTTCCCTTTGTGATGATTTTGGTCACTATACTCACCATTTCCCCCAAATTGCTAACTATAAATGGATGAAAGACTTTGTGAATGGACCACGTCCCTCAACACCGCCTGCCCCTCCGTAGGCCCCACAACAATATGTGCAACAACCACCCCCAGCTGTGCTACAAAACTCCATTCCACACCAAGGGGTGATAAATACCCAACAATACATGCAGCCTACCCCACCACAGTCAGGATAGTATCCCAATACGGACAATCTTTCTGATCGTACTATTCTCCTTACCAGTGAGGAAGAAGTCCTTCTGCAAACATGCAGTCGTCAATATAGCACACCCCCTGAGTCTGCTCCCATCACCTCAAAAGAAACCCCAGTCCCAAATGGACCCCCTTTAATGATTCCTTACCCTAATATTGAAATACCCCTTCGTATTCCTCGCATCCCATTGCACAGGAATGTCCACAATCCTCAGGCTAGGGCAGCTCATAATTATATTTTGGTCAATGAATTGGCAGAATCTCTAGCTGCCATGTTAGTCTTAGAAGTCCTTCAAACTTGTCCCACTCAACGAAATTCCTTACTTTTCTCCCTGGGGGAAGTCAACCCTGCTGATACCCAACTCATCACATTTGACCTCGACAGTGGAGAACCTTGCCTCCTCGCTCTTATCACTTTTCAAATCCCCATGAAAATTCAGAACATTATAGTTCATCAGTGCATCATTGATGAAGGTGCATCCACATGTATCATGTCCAAATCCATATGGCAGAAACTTGGTTCCCCTGAACTCATACCATTTCCCATTACCTTAAGAGCCTACGATGGAAGACCCTCATCCCCTGAGGGACTCTTCCAAAATGTCCCCATCGAGCTCGGGGGAAAAACCATTCTTATTGACATTAAGGTTATCGATGCCCTGCTTGACTACAATATCTTGTTTGGTCATAGCTACATGTATTCTATGAAGGCCATCACCTCTTCTGTGTTTCGAACCATGATGTTTCCCCATAATAGAATGATCATTACCATCGATCAAGTATCACATTATGAGCCTAACCCTTCATCCAACATCGACAATATCCTCCCTTTTGTCCACACTAATCCCGGTTTCTATCCACTCATTGAGATGGGCCCCAGAATCTTTAAAGACCCATCCTTGCTAGGGACATACCATGGAGCACCACTGCTCCTCCATCCCTCATCACAAGTATGTGTCATATCCTCCAATGGAACAATAACTAAAGATACTCTCCCTCCCACCGAGGCCTCTTTTATCCATGACGTCCCACTAGTCACAGAACTTCTCCCTCAGGAACCCCTTGGAACTAGTTTAGCTTGACCCGTTCCTGATCTTCCCCTCCCCCAGGGCCATATCCCAATTTGGGAAATAGTCCCACAAGCCATTACCCAAATCCCTTTATTTTACCCCCCACCAGGTGTACAAGCTTTCCAGGTAGCTGCAACGCTTACCCTTCCTAATATGGTGCTGGCAATCCCAGTTTGGTATCTACATCCACCTGAGATGGTCCCTCAACCATCCCTCCCTCCCCAAATAGAACGAATCTCAATGCAGATTCCCATACTCACCCCCACCATACCACCTACACCCCCACTCACTAGCCCCCCTGCCACAGATGGGGGTAGGAAGAAAAAGAAGGAGCCCACTACTCCAATTCCCCCATGTGTCCAACCTCCTTGTGCACTATGCAAGAAAGACGGACACCCCACCAACAAGTGCCCATCTCTCCCCAAGTTACGTAATCTCATTCAACTCCCTCGAGCACCACCATCGCTCATCGCTTCCTCCAGTATTGTTGCTATCTCCAAGAATAGAAGTAACAAAGGACTGCAAACCAAATTCACCTGTGCCATCTATTCATAATATGGTCATTACACACACCATTGTCCAATGTTACCTCAATTCCGGCAGACGCTAACAGTCGTATGCCAGAGATTTTAGCAAGAACCCACCCCAACTCATGTCATCAACATCCATTATGTCACAACATTAGCCAATGAACGTATGAGATGTCCTTGCTCTCTATGTGAATCACTTTATCATTTCACATATCAATATCCTATTATCATTGAATACAAGTGTCGCCAACTGCCCCTTATTCAAAATCCTACACCCCCTCCTCCAACAGAACCAGTAAGTATCCTTACCCCATCACTTGATATGGTTCATATATTTCCACTAGAACCTAAGGCACTCCCTATTCCCCCATGGTTCCTAGATGATGTATATGAGGAGTCACCCCCAAATCCCCCCAATTCTCCAACTTATTTCCCCACGAAAATTCTACGACCGACTACCATTTTTAACCCACAATATCTCAATATTTGGTTTATGTCAAGCGAAACATCGTTACCACCAGAAAACAACCCCACAAGGAAAGCCACCAAAGTCACTCCTTTCGATCCCCTATATTCTCGACAGTTTCACTGTGATGAAGACATCCTTGAGGAGTTAACTAAACTCGATTGCCCATGGGATGCACTCCACCACAGAGTGCTTTTTCCTCCACAGGAAGTTGTCGGGCCTCCTAACCAAAATCCCATCTACGCAGTCGAAACCAAGGATTTTATCCCAACAGGGCCTATAGATTAGTTCAATAACCCTATCCCTGCCCCTGATGCTTTTGAAGAAGGCAACATGGCCAATATTCCCCCCACCATCAAAATCGATATTTCCATCAAACCTGGGGTCGTAGAGGACATCACCATTGGCGCAACATGCTCTCCTAAGGAAATCACCACCTACAAAGCCCTTTTCCAGGAATACTAGGACATTTTCCTCATTCATACACAAAGATGCCTGGCCTTGATTCCTCTATTGTTGAACATCGCATCGACACCTTGCCTGATATCACACCTCTCCACAAAAAACAGCGACTGCTACACCCATCCAAAGCCACGACCATCAAAGTTGATATTGACAAATTACGCACTACAGGGTTCATCTACCCCATCGCCTATACATCATGGGTCTCCAACCCTGTCCCTATTAACAAAAAATAGGGCACTATCCATGTCTGTATGGACTTTCGTGACCTCAATCACACCAACCCTAAAGACAACTTTCCAACGCCCTTCATCAACCAAGTTATGATGATTGTGCAGGTCACGAGGCTTTGTCCTTCATGGACAGTTTCTCTAGGTACAACCAAATCCAAATTCATCCCGTCAATCAGTACAAAACCGCATTCACTACCCCTTGGGGAACCTTTGCATATCATTTCATGCCATTTGGCCTCAAGAATGCCGACACCACTTTCCAATGGGCCATGACATACATTTTTCATGATCTGTCTCATATCATCCTTGCATACTTGAATGACCTCACCACTTGATCTAAGAAATGCACTCAACATCTCAATATCTACTTGAACCCCCTCAAGTGCATATTTTGTGTCACTGTTGGGTGCCTCCTTGGGTTCATAGTCTCCCAACATGGCATTACCATGGACCCCCTCAAAGTCCAAGCTATCACAAAAATTCCACCCCCTCATAATTTACACCAACTACAGAGCCTACAAGGCAAAGATAACTTTTTACGACGCTTTGTCCCAGATTATGCTACTCGTGCACATGGCTTCCTTCGCTTACTTCATCATGACATCCCATTCCAATGGGATAAACATGCCCAAACCTCTTTTGATGATCTTAAAATGGCCCTCTCCAACGCCCCGTTGATTAGTCCACCTGGCTATAACTGTGACTATCTCCTCTACATATCAGCCTCAGCCATTTCAGTAGTAGGTGTGCTCATCCAAATAGGGGATGACAACCATGAGCATGTCATTTACTACATTAGTAAAAACCTTTCAGGGACACCCTTGAAATACAATCATGAGGAAAAGATATCCCTTGTAGTTGTCCTCGTAGTCCAAAAATTGCACCATTACATTCTGCTTCGAACTACCAAAATCATAGCAGATTCCAACCCCATTCAATACTTGCTCAGTCGTCATCAAATTAACGGTAAATTTTCTCGATGGATCATCATCATTTAGGAATACGATCTCGAATTTTCAACACCCAAGAGAAAGAAAGCTCTCATCCTCATCAAACTCATCAAGGCATTTCCCTCCGAGACTACCAGTTCACTCGTCAATACCAATTTACTCGATGAGCATCTCTTTTACATCCCCTCGGATGACCCGTGGTATGGCGATCTTCTCGTCTACTTCCAAGCAAAAAAATTTAGAAACCACCTCTCTAGAGATGATCGTTGACATATCCGTCACCAAGCCTCACGATACCTACTCATCGGTGATGTCTTATATCGACAAGGGGTTGACACTGTACTCTGTAGATGCTTGACTATCGATGAGGTCGATCGAGTCTTGAACGACTTCCACAATGGTACTTGCGGGGGACACCTCTCGGGGATGTCCACCACTCAGAAAATCATTCACACTGGTTACTTCTGGCCTACATTGTTTCATCATTGTATCCATGCAGTGAAACAATGCAACAAATGTCAGCTTTACGCCAACAAAGCACGAGCACCACCTGCTCTTCTACACCCAGTCATTACTGTTGGTCCCTTCTGCAAATGGGGCATAGACTTCATGACCTACAACCCTCCATCTAGCAATGGACACAAATACATAATCATTGCAGTCGATTACTTTACCAAGTGGGATGAAGCCATGATTACCTTTAACAACACTGTTGACACTGCAGTGCATTTTTTCTTTAACCACATCAGTTCCCGCTTTGGAGTACCACTACAACTAGTCTCTAATCACGAGAAACATTTCAAGAATGGGATTTTCATTGAACTCTCATCCAGATTAGGATTCTCCCATGATTTTGCCTCCCCATACTACCCTCATTCAAATGGAGAGGTCGAAACAGTCAACAAAGTCCTCAAAACCATGTTGCAGCGCATGGTTAACAAACATAAGACCAATTGGCATCATATGTTATTTTCCGCGCTATGGGCTTATTGCACAATAGTCAAAACTGCCACTGGTTTCACACCTTTTCATCTAGTCCACGGGGTTGATGCCACTCTTCCCATCGAGTGTGAAATTCCCACCTTACGCATTGCCATTGAGATATTACCCGACACTTCTCCAATGGAGAAGCGTTTGCTGAACTTAGAATCCCTGGATGAGGATCGTCGATCTTCATTACAGAACAATGTGGTAGCCAAAAAATGGTCAAAGGAAACCTTTGATCACCATGTCAACCTTCGCTTGTTCAACGAAGGTGACCTCATCCTCACTTACGATGTTGCTCACGATACCCTTGACCATGGAAAATTTGAGTCCCTATGGCATGGACCGTACATCATCCAACATTGCCTCAATAAAGGCGCATACATCCTGGCCTCTCTCAATGTCCATCCTCTCAAAGAACCCGTCAACAGGTTGTACTTAAAGAAATGTTACGCCTGAGCATAGCCATACTACACTAGGATTTTTCTTTTTTGTACATATTTTGTAGAGTTTTTAATATTCTTTCATCCATACCTCACATCTAATCTATCACTCATATTATTGACAGATGCCACCCCCATTGGCCTACCACATAGGTTACACCGACGGAGCTAGCTGTTGGACACAGAATCTCTCTTCAGCTGCTTGGGCCCTCTATTCACCCTCACATGAACTTCTCCACACCAACAACATATGTTTAGGCTCAACCACCAACAATCAAGAAGAATACACTGCCATCATTGGTCTCCTTGCTGAGGCCAACCATTTCCATATTCGTCACCTTAGCGTTTTACTTGATTTCCAGTTGGTCGTCCTCTAGCTCAATAATGTGTACCACATTCATGATCCTTTCCTCTTCTACAAATACCTGTAAGTTAGACTATTATCTTGACAGTTTGATTCCATCACATTCTCACATATTCCAATACAATTTAATCAAATAGTAGATAATATGGCTAACCTAGTGTTAGATTGGCATTTATCACATCAAGCTACCAGTACACATACATCAAACATCAATAAATCTGTCACAACATATAAATTAGACATCATCAACAAAAAAACAGAACACATGTAAACATCACCAAGACCCCAAAATGTATATCCCCTTATATATATATAGATATGTATGTATGTATGTATGTATCGATCCAATGTGCCATCCAAATGTTTACAAAAAGTATATCATACATATACAACATCTATAGGCCGGTGAACCACCTCATCCCTATAGATACAAAACTGGTGCCACTACACCAAGTAGGCTCGCATGCCTATATAAAAACCACAAAACATATAAATACATATAGAGACACTCATGGTGCCTCTAGAGCATCACAAACTGGTCCCCTCTCAGGAGGTGATGCCCCACCCACTATCGGTCCCTCTGGACCTGGAGGTAGTCTCCCAGTCATCGCAACACCTGCTACTGCTACTCTTCGGACCATGGTTTTCCACACCAACAGAACTCCCACACACTGCTCTAGGATGCACTCATCCTAGATCCATGACCACATTCCCTCGGGCACTCCATGTAGCACTGCCTCCAAGCGATAGTGAATATCCTCAAAATCTCCCCCGGCCTCGGCTAAAGGAGCGTGTGATGGCCCTTCCCTGGTGTTATGGGCTTGCCCAAAAATAGAAACCCTAATTCTATGCAGGATGATATGACAACTAAATTGAAGCTCGATAGTCCTAAATCGACTGCCTCAATATCTCGAAATCTCCAAAACTCCTCTAAACTCGCTCGTCCACTCAATAAATCAGCAGGTACAATTATATTTAGTCCATTTTTCCAAATGAGGTGGCATTGTGGGCCCTACAATTATATTTAGTCCATTTTTCCAAACTTCCATACTCAATTCAGGGAGCTCCAGGCATCCATTTTTCGATTCGTCTTCACCCACAGGATCAACACCCCGTCATCTACACCATGATAGTCCCCAAGACACTTTTCATCCTTAGCCCCCGAGGGACTTTTTTATCCTATTCTTCTCAGGTACGCATGATTACATTATTAAATACTCGCTATATGATCTTTCTCTTCAGATATTGTTCACGTCGGGTATTTGTTTTTCATGTGTGCAGGTACTTGATCATCATATCTCAGCAGTATTCATTCAGGTATATCCTCAACACTATCATGTAGTCATTCCCTCTGATTATCAAGATGCATCTCCCAGTCACACCCTCTGATTTTTTCCTCTAGGATCCCTATATCCAGCTCTATAGTACCATCACCTCCACTACATTTTGGTACTGTCACCCAGTAGAACTCACACCCATGTGAGTTTTCCCATTCATCATTCCCCCCAGCTACTTTGACACTCATGTTGTTCTCACCATTTAGGGATGGGAGTCCCGATAGTATTACATCATGTCACGAATTAGCCACATACTCCTCATTTTTCTAGCCTACCCAATGGACTCCCAAGATACTTCCTCATGGTTTTATTTTGAATACACTCCTGCAACATCATTAACCATCAATTTCATCCACCATCAGTTTTCCCATCTGCATATTTCCCTCCATACATTTCCCTCATGCAAAAACCCACCTATGGGGCCCCAACCCTCCACTTGTTTTCCAACCAACTTGCGCCATCCTCTGGCCAAGTCATATTACACTGGAGAACCCGTTTCTATATCTACATTATTATCCCACCTTATTTTTTAATTCTTTTTGTAATTAAGCCATTGTTTCCAACATTTTACATATATTTTTGTTGTCACCTTTGGCGACCTTCTTCCCTTTTGGAAAATGAAGCCCATGTCACCCTTGGTTGGGGCATTCCTTATCACCCACTTCTATTGACATCGTCCATAAACTTCGAGTATCCCATAGGCCACCTACATCTTCTCTCTGAGTTTGTTCACTTTGTCTCACCTCTGGCACAACTTATCCCACATCTAGTTGCCCCCCTAACACTCGACCTAGTTGTACGGTTGCTGCAACTTCACATATATCCCCAACCAAGGGAATTCTTGACTCTCCATGCATATTGACTTCATCCATGTACCTCCTTAGTTCCTGATCTCATACAATGAATTTCACAAAGACCTTTGTTTCTTGGAGTAACGTCTCCCTTTTTGTCGACATCAACACAATTTCCAGAAGGGCGACAGTATCTTGACTTTCATTACCTTTACAATGAGGATTCTCGGATGGCACAGGGAGAACCATAATTTATCTCTGTTTTCATTTATCCCCATAAAATTTGACTTCAACACTTTCTCATGTTACGGTGGGTATTACTTTGCTACTATTGCAGTTGTTTTTATATTTACCGAAGACCTCTAAAATTTGTTGGGCCATCAATGCCCGAAAAATCCTTGATACTTCCTACAGGTGTCATTGCTTACTTTTCAGAGTATTGTTCCTCATCAAAATTGTCCTCTGCTCTTATCAACATGCCCCCAAGGGTGCTGTAGTCATATTCACCAACACACCACTTTAGTTACTGTCTTACACATTTTTTGAGTTACATGACACGAGCATGGGGCATGCCCACCTAGTTTGTACACAATTTATTTTTGACACCTTGTGAAAGGTTGGATCCTATAGGATCCCCTCTCCCTCCAATGGGTCTCTCTTGATACTCTCACTATATCTCTTTCTTACAATGGTACTCTCAATAGAATAAACATTGATGAATTTCGGCTATACGTATGCTCCTAACCTCATCCATTAGGGGGCATCTGTTATCACTAAAATTTTGTTCACAAATGGTTACAGGAATCCAACATCTTCAAACAGATATTAGTTCACCCATGGACCAAAAATGACCAAAAAATTATTTCCAAAAGGTCCAAAACTATACAACCAGTTATAAAATCAGCATGTGCTAAGGATATATAGGAAGTGCATGCACGTGTGCCAGTCGAAAACGTCGAAAAAGTGCACCTATGCTCGATGCATGAATGTGGATGCAAAAAGACATGCACACCTCAGAACGATGCATTTATGATATTGGTCGACCTCCCACCCACTTCTGGTTCATCTTCCAAGTCGATTTGACATCCAAATCTCAGTTGAATCCGACTGGGTGGATGGTCAAAGACCTAAAGGTGCCCTAAACAACCCCTTGTTCACACTAAAAGCTAGTTGAATAATACCTCAAATTTATGCTATAAAAAGATGCCATGGGTGCACTACATTTCAAGGAATTCATTTGTATTGTTATGCTACTGATATTCTCTTGGAGGACCCTCTTTCCTCATAAAGAGTATGCTAGCACCATTGCATTTAGCCATTCATATCACCTCTTGAGTGAATGTGCTTTGGATTCTCTTCACCATTTCATTCTAGTTCCTCATTTGTAAGAAGAGATCAATATTTGGGGGTCCAAGAGCCCTCCCTTGGAGGAAGAAGGGACCCAAAGTCTCCCTTTCTCTTTGGTGTTTTCTTTTCATTAATACAATCCTTTCCATTGGTGACATGAGTCTTGTTTGTTTCTTGTTCTTATGTCCTTATGCACTATAGTTTAATTGTTTTTATCATTCCTAGTTTAATTCTTATCTTATTCTTTTATGCTTTATTCTTATAACCCTTTCCTTTACTGTTGTCTTGCTTAGCTAACCCAACTATGCTTGTAAGCACCTTTGTTTTTCTCATTTAGGTGACAAAAGAGGCGTAACACTAGACTCACTCGATTTTGTGTATTGGTGAAGATGTTGTAATGTATTTCGGCCATCAGTTTCTATTTTGGCCTCATATGTTAGGGGGCATATGTTATAGCCCTAAAATTCCCTACTCATGCATACATGGCATTGGCCCTCTTACTCGCATAATTTTACAAATCACTACTAAGGAACTCTACTTAAAAAACCAATTTTTAGAGCATGTACATGCCTTGCACCACTATTGTCTATGTACATATGCTTGTTGTATGCTAGACAACCTGTGTACATACGCTTGCTGCATGATAGACATCTCACGTACATATGCTTGATGCATGCTAGACAACCCATGTAAATACACTTGCTGCACAATACACAACCTGTGTATACCTCCAAAAGTTGCAAAAATTAAAAAGTTGTAAGGTCTTCGGTGGAATTTATGGGTTGTTGGAGGTTTCCCAACCAATTCACCTTCCATATCCCATCCCCCAATCGAATAACCATCCTTTTGACATAAAAAAGGAGGTGTTGGGGTCTCATTTCACAACCAAGCATAAGAACGGTGAAACTCTTCCCAATTTCACTTCCCTTCCTTGCCCAAGCATTTGCTACCTTTTGTAAGTTACTGCCTCAACATTCCCTCTTCAACCCCTTTTCTTCCATTCAATACAATCCCTTTCATTGATGTGATTAGTAGATTATGAGAAGAGGATTATTGAAGGTACACTTGGATAATTGTAAAGAGGAGCCCAGACCAGGTTCACAAAATGGTGGTTGGCAAGGATTGTAAGTTTTAGTCTTTGTTTAATGAATAAAAGAATCTATTTTCCCTATCCCAAATGATGATGCTTTTTGTCTTTTTTCTGTCATTTACACATAACATTTGATATCTAACCCTAATTTGTGAATAGAAATAGCATGCTTGTAGCCTTTATTTTCCTAGTCTTGGATGCAGGTCAACTTTGGTAGGATACTTGTAGTCTTTGGACCTACAAATATTGAGGATGCCATCACCAAACGTTGGATAAAAGGTACAGTTACCGATATTCTCTTCTACTACTTTTTGTTCATTTATTTTGGTATGTTTGGGGTAGTGTAGAAACTAGATTGAATTTTAGACGGTCATTTTCTCTGTCTATATTCTAAACCTTGGTATAGTTATAGGGGGATATTCCTGCTAGCACCTTTTCCTAGGTAATCTATTGGCCAGAAAAAAGGGGTAAACTTATGCAAAATAGATGTTTCTCCTAGGCCAATTAACAGGTGTGAATGAAAAAAGGTCACTCCACGATCTTTTCTTGTTTAGGGAGTCTGAAAAGGGATTAAAAAAGAATCCAAGGGGTTTCATTTTTCATAAATAATCTCCAAGGCCCAAAAACGTGATAAACCAAAACCATGGAGAATGGCCATTTTTCGTAAATTTAGTCCCTCAGGCCCAAACAATGGTTAAAATTACACTTGAGAATACTCTCATAGAGAACCATATCTCCTAGGGAATAAATTTTTCATAAAATTAGCCATCCAGAATAAAAAAGGGGTAAACTATCACCAGACAGATGTGCCTTCAAATTTCAATTTGACGAGTGTGAAGGGAAACAAGATCGCTCGACAATATTTTCAATTTTAGAGAATCTAAAAAGATCTTAAAGAAGACTCCAGGGGGGTTTTGTTTCTTATGTAATCTAAACGAGGTTGAAAAGGATAAATAATTTCTCGTTAGATTTCACTTTCATAGTTTAAGTGAGCTTGAAAGAAAATAAAACATGCTCTTGGGGAGTCCCATGGGTAAAGGCCAGAAAAAAGATGAAGAAGAAGGATGAGGATTGAGCATAAAGTCATGGTGGGACTAGAAAGGATTCCTATGCCTATGAAGTACTTCAGCATGGGCACCAAATGGAAAAATAGGCTCTAACTAGGATGCCCATGGAAGGAAGGATCTACCACATAAAGTATGACACACTTGTCAGAAAGGAAGGCTAGTGTCACAATTTTGTGGGGTCGATCCTAAGGCCAAATGAACCAGGAAATGGATAGTGAAAAAATACAAGTAGAGAAAAAATCTAACCGATATCCCATTTTTGAGGTCAATACCTGTTAGAATGGATCAACACGATGAACAAATTTCAAAGAAAAAATGTCTCCAAAATCCTTCATATAAGGCCAATAACACTCATCCAAAAGTTAATAAATCCAATATAGACAGAAACTTCAGAAAATAAGAGGTGTTACCGAATAAAAATCTTGAAAACAACAAACCTGGAATGTAAAATATGGTACAAGTCACCACACAACCTTAGGGATCATGCATAGCACTAATTCAAGTAGAGCCAGCTTCTAGGTTCTGGCCAAGAGTCTCTTCGGTACTCAACCTGGAAAGTCTCCCAAAAGGGAATAAAACACAAAACATGGTGTAAGTATTCCCACACTATATAGTCTATAGTCATGGCTTCAAGAATAGCCTCATTCGAAGGCAACTCAATATCTGAGAAATAACGTGAATGAGGAGGATCGATAGTCCCAAAGGGAGAATCAAACTAACCATATTCCATATGATGATGGAGGTTTTGGTTAGGGTTGGAAAAGTATATCAATGAAGAATCACAAACCCAAAGGCTTGAGGATTTGTTGAATGCTCAACACACCCTAAACGTTTTTTGAAAATTTTTCTCGTTTGGGTACCACTTGTTTTATTTTCTTCTTTCTAAGTTGAGTCCGTTGTGTAGGGATCATTAATTTTTGTTTCCATGTCTCATCATTGATCACGTTCGGATTTATTTGGACCTATCAAATTGAAACCTTTTTTCTCTAAAAAAAAAAGAGCATGGCATTTAAACGAAGAATTCATAGCTAAAATTATGACCCACGCACCTATTTTTGGCATCGGTGAAATCCAAGCAAAAAACATGACCACATGGTGACAATAATCTCCAATCACCAATGTATCATCAACATTGGGAAAAATGAAGGAGGATTGTGCTGGTTGTTCGCAAAGAAGATTCAGGAAATGACCGATATCCCATTGACATCGACAAAATATGAGAGGGATAAACATTGGCATGGGCCATAATGAACCTCCAATAACCGATTACTGAAGCATTTGTTCAGGGTGGGTGGAATCAAAAATATTTAGATCATGAAAATTTTTTGTGTTAACAACATCGGTGATCATCGATCATCGATGCATGTTCGACATCGGCAAGTTTCAAGGGGGTAATTTGGGAACACTTGTTTAGACATATCACCGATCCTTGATACTTTTTCAGCATCAGCAGGGTAGGACCTATTTGTTAAAACGCTTATCTAATGAAAAATAACTGATTCTGAATAAACCCTTAAACGAAGAAGCCAATTTCAAACGCCACATGTATTTTTTGCGTAGGCATTTTGTACAACCTAGTTTAATCCCGAGTCACCTTAGGTTTCCCCATGTCCTAGTCACACTTCCAAGTCAACATTTCAACATCAGCACTATAGGAAATATGGATCGACATTGAAGTTTTTTCCAAGAGATATCAGCGAACATTATCTAAAGAAAAGCGTCGACTCCCGATCCACCCATTTAAATTAGCAGAATGATGAGACGTTTTCAGCACAATATAATATCGGATTTTTCCATTTAATAGGAAAATTAATGTTTCAATATTCATACGTTTCTATCCCATGTGCCGATTGAATAACTATAATTTGAAATTGTTGATGAACCACAATGTATCCCTCTCCTGCGCTGCCAACCTACGAATGCATTTAATCTCAAGCATAACGCAAATCTGGTGACAGATTTTGTAAAAATGAACTTACACCTTGAATTGAAGAACTGATGCGACAAGGTAAGTATTCTTTGTGTTTAAATTAATAATACATTTTTTAACCTCAACATTATGTACACAATTTTCTCATTTCTAGAGCATTCGGAGAAGTGAAAAGAGTGTCTCAAGAGTTGCACTTGATTCTCAAAATTTCAAAACCACGTTAAGCTAGTGCAAAGAAGAGGTATGTGTTGATGTTTATCATTTTGGTGGTCACATTTTATTTATATATCAATATCCTCTCTGCAAGATGGTTTCTAACTCTTCTCTCCCTACAGGAAAATGCCTCCACGGAAGCGAACGACCAGACGCTCGCCAAGGGCACCAAAGTTGAAGGAAGTAGAGGTCGGTGAAGGATATTCTCCTGACGTTATGAGGAAGTTAGAATTTGTTACTAAAGTGGATCCATTCATCTAGAACAAAAACTAATAAGGAATTTTCCCATCCCCCTACATTTGGTGACACAGAGGAAATAACTGGGTCAAAGATAATGCTTCCGTAGTGGGGAGACTTGTTCAACAAGATTAATAGGGAAGATTACCCATAATTTATTCCCCACAGTGACCTGGATGTAAGGATGCTGGATGATCAGGTTTTTCTGAACATATTTGATCCAAGTGGATATCGATGGCCACCCACCTTTTCCAACTGGCTCAAAACAGTTTTCAGGCAATTTTGGTAATTTACTATTTTTAGCAGTTTTTAACTTACGGGGCCATTTTGAGGGCCTAAATGAAGGTTTTCTGGATTGATATTCTCAATTATATCCAAATGTATGATTTATCCCCCAAAATTAATCTCCTTGATGATACCTTTTTCAACGGGCTATCATGCGCCTAAAACGGAGATTGTATGCAAAAGTTACGACCCCGGGAAGTTGCTGTATTAACTTACCCAAATGGGGCCCACGTGACTTTTGGCACTTCATATCATAGGGTTAGGTTTTTGGATGTCTAGGGTTTTTGTAATTCCTATTTATTGTATAAAATGCCTTCCGATCCTCATTGTAATCATCTTCTTGCGAATGCGAGTAGCCATCACATCTCTTCTCAGAGATAAGATGCCACCATTCTAGCGAGTCTTTCACTCTATATTTTTACAGTCTCTGTACATTTCTTTCATTAATATAAATCATGTATTACTATATATGTGTGTTTATGGTTTCATCTCTGATATATTTATGTTATATTATTGGATATCTACGATATGTCTTTGCATTTCTTTATTATATCTCTGCTCTCATTTCGTGCCAAAAATAATCCGGATCAATATGGCGATCATGCCTGCATATGGTAGCCTTATGAACCCTGGTCTTTCCCTGTATTGAGACCTTGGGGTGGATAATAGATCATACATATGCAATGAAGTTCCTGATCAATGATGATAAGGGTGGATGTGTCAGTGTTTTTCTCCCGACGGAAGTCCAAAAATACTACAAGCTCAGGGACCCGGAGGAGAAAATAAACACAGATTTCATAGTGAAATTCTATGAGTTCCATGACACCAGCCAATTGATGGCCTCCTGGTGGAAAGAAGAAAAACAATTCAAAAACTAGATAAATGACTGGTACGGGGAAACAAATCTAAGGGATCCATACATCTATTTAATGGCTTTAATCTGCCGACTGTACGAGGAGAGATATTGCGCTAAGTTTTCAGAGGCATGGATGCCCTTGGCATAACCTGTGGCCATCTCTAGGAGTAGTTTCAACTGGGGAGAAATTATTTCTAAACAATTGAACACCAACATATCGCAATCCCAAACACCAAAGGATGGAGAAGCACCTTCTTTTCACATGGCATCATACCTGTTGGACATAATCTACGCAAGGAACGTATTCGCGGGAATGAATCTAAGTTGGAATGTCATTGAGCTACATGTACATGTCTACTTAGACATTCTAAGGGAAAACATGTATAAAACATCCTATGCTATCATTTTTGATGAATTCCTATCTTGATTTTATTTTATTATATTTAAAAGAGAATGCCTAAGACTTTCGACAGCAGCCAAGAAAATGATATCAAAGGTATGCCACTGGTACCTAGAAGAAACCAATAATTATATCTCTATGTTTGGAGCTACCATCACACCGTATCTACTCCCCACTAATGTCCCATACTGGCTTGTCATGGGAGAAATTTGTTACCAAACCATCCTGTAGGGATATAATGCCACCCTAGTTAAAGACAAGAAACGAGCATTCATACCCTATTGTTTCCATGTAGGGTTTTACATGGTGAAGTATATTGTGAAAGATAAACAAGAGGGTTTGAGCCAACTGGAATACAGATTCCCAACAGGTCAATTTTGCAAACATGACCCTAAAGGCCTAGTGCTTCGGCATGCATCACAAGTCACAAGTTCGAAGATGATATTTTTATAGAATGTTCTCAACACTAGGAGGAGGTGCTGTAGAGGAATGATAACCCAAATATGACCATATTTAAATCAATGAGTATGGAAGAGTAGGTCGATACTATAGAACAGTCAGCTCAAGAATCCCTTAGAGTCATAGATGAAATCAGAGGAATTAAAGCGACAAAGGTGCAAAGAAGAGGAATGTTGTTACTAGAATAAGCTCAAAGAGTCATAGAAATACGGAAAGATGACCCCATGGTTGAACCTGTGATAGAACCCTTGAGGGTCACCCAAAATGACAAAAAAAATTCCGAAGGAGAGAAAATCTTCTCGGAAACAATTCTACTGGAGGGAATCGATGATCTAGAAAATCCTAAATTTCAGTCACCACAAGCCAGATCACTGTTGATTATTCTATCCCAACATGAGATTCAAAGAACATTGGGTGAAATAGGTGTGTCAAACAATATTTTTTATTTGATTACCATCTATGGTGATGAAGAGAGCTAGGAGGTCTCACTTAAAAATCCGGTACCAATTACAAAGGAGAAAGAACCAAGGGGGAAATTTGCTCCAACTATCGATGCATCAATTCCAAACCCTCTGCAAGGCGACCTCGAGACTGAGAGTACCTTAGACACTTCATTTATCAAACTATCGGGGACTCTGAAAGACAACTCCAAGGATGATCTAGGCTTTGGTGAACATGAAGAAGAATTGCATCAGCTAGAGATCGACACCTCAACATACGATCGACAAGTTAGTCTTGAGCCTATGATTGTCTCTCCATTTAAGGCCGATACCCCACCAACCTATGAACACCAGTTGAAGGACAAGTCATTATAACATATAGAAGTTTCCACTGTCAAAGAAGTACAAGAGCTGGTCCTAGAAATCATATATATGGTAGGTAGCTTGGGAAACACTCTGACCTGGGGATACCAACATATCCCTGAGCCCGTGGATGAGGTCATTGATATACAGACAATTTCTTATGATAGAAAGAGGAAATCCATAATGAGGAGGACAACCAAGAAAAGGAGGCTCATGTTGGATAACATGATTCTCATCACCACCGAAGAAAATTTGTTCAACACGAAAAATGTGAAGACAACTAAGGTAATCGACGTAGGCATGGCTATCCCTGATGCCATGCTAGATCAAGAAAAACAGGATGAAAAGGATCTAGCCACTACAAATAAGGATCTGTATCATCTGTTCCATATAGAGAAATATTATTAGGACTCCATGCAATAAATAGTATTCCTCAATAGAGAATTCTGAGAAGCATATGCACAATTCACGAGTGAGAGACATCTCTACACTACATGTATAAATGATCTTCAAGAAGACACTCTATTGGCATTGGAAACCTATAAAGACATGGAGAGATGGTATGAAAAGGAATACCAGGATGTAGAATGAATCGATTATATCAGTTCATTACATAAGGGTCCAGACACATAGGAGAATGGCATCTGAGTGTTGACGGACAACAACATCTCCCGAATCAGGAAGGTAACCAAATACTGGGTAAGTATTTCCCAAGAATCTTAGTGAAAGATACAGGAAAGGTGGGCCAAGTGTGAGAAAAGCTGGGAGAAGATCAATCAAGAGATGAAAGACATTGACCTTCCAAAGTTTGGCTCACCTGAAGACTTTGTTGACTTGCATGACATAGTGAAATGACATGCAGAACATGACTCAACATGGGAAGCGAATATCATGCAGGTGGAGAGAATGACACAAGGTCAGGTTAGGAATTTTATGGAACACCGGATCAAGGCTCACACAACACTGGAGTGTTTAAGTGCCAAAATGATAAAATATAGAGAACGGGAAATAGAGATGAAGGAAACACTTTCATCCCCAATGGACCAAAACAGATTCTTGTATGCCTACACATGCAAGGATCTCTTTGTCAAGTGGTCAAAATACAAGAAGAATCGTCCACACTAGTAGAACCACTAGACGATTTCAAGAGAACAAAGAGATCAAGTGCCACGTGTCACTCTTTTGTTTTACTTAACAAAAAAATTTAGTATCTATTTTAAGTTAGTGATTCTTTATAAATAGAGGGATCGACCTTTTTGGAAGAGGTCGATGGTTTTGGGAAAAGACCCTCTTTTTTTAGAATTGTAAATAATTATTTATGAGAAACTTTAATTATGAAGTTATTGGTGTGTCTGTTTTGTCACTTGGGTGAGAAAAACAAGGGAACTTGCATGCCTATTTGTGATTGCTAGACAAGACAGAGGTTAGTGCATGATTTAAACAAACCAAGAACATGAAATAAACAAGTAAAAAAACTAAAAAAAACTAAGTAAAACTAGAATGCATAAGAACATTTTAGAACCATAAACAAAAAACCAATGACCAAGATTATGCCACCAATGGATAACTATATTGGTTGGAAAAACACCATAGAGAAATGAGGACTTATGATTCCCCTCTTCCTCCTTGGGAGGGATCTCGAGTTCCCTAATGGAGAGATCTTCTTACAATGGTATAAAAGAAAGAAAATGATGAAGAAATAAATGCCTATTCCCTCAAGAGGTGAGTGAAATGGCCTATTGGAATGTTGCTAGAATGCTCCAAGGAGAAAAGAGGATTCGCAAGGGAGGATTGAGGCAACATAACAATACTATGAAAATCTTCCTTTCTTAGTGCAACCATGGCCTCCATTTATAGCATTTCTTCAAGGAAATATTCAACTGGTTCTTAGTGTGAACAAGGGGCGCACCCTTTGGTCCTTGACCAGACCCCCATTCCGATTTAGCCTAGATCTGAAGGTCAAACCAAGTTGGGAGTTGGTCCATAAGTGGTTGAGGGGCCTTAAAGAACCATAAATGCACCGTTCATAGGAGTGTGTGGCTTTTATCACACACAGTCGTGCATATGGTGCATTGTGTGCTCTACAGGCTTCCTTGGCCCACACACTATGCACGCGCTTCCTTTAGTGAGTTAGCACATGCCAATTTTTTCCAAATTGTATAGTTTTGTCCTCTTGGAAATGCATTTTGGTGCTGCAGGTGAACTAATAATTGTTTGGAATTGTTGTATTTTTGTAACCATTTGCATAAAATGTTTTAGACGAAATTTCAGTGATAACAAATGCCCCAAATACATCAATATTTATCCTACCAAGAGTGCCATTGTAAAGAAGAGTGTTGAGAGGAACTGAAAGAGAGATTTGTCGTAGGAAGAGGAGAAACTATGGGACCCAAACCTTTCTCTAGGGAGAAAAAATAAAATCTATATACAAACGAGGCGGGCATGCCCCATGCTCATGTCATGTAACTCAAAATGTAAGAAAGTAATTGAAGTTGTATGCTTATGTAGATAACTGCAGCACCCTTCGGGGAGATTTGATAACAACAAATGACAATTCTGAATGGAAAACATACTCTGAAAAGAGGAAAGGATGCTTGTAAGAAGTTTCGATGACTCATAGGCATTGATGGCCTAACAAATTTAGAGGTCGTCGACTAGTATAAAAACAACTACAACAGTCGCGTAATATCCCTCAGTCGAACCCAATTGTAAATATAATATGAATGTACTTAAGCTGGTGAGTTGTTTCGACCTCATTTGGTAATGCACGTCATGTGGCATAGTGCACACATGAACTGCACAACAAAATGATGTAATATGTACATTCTAGGATACCGCGTGCAGTAACTAATGTGCACGCAGTATAGAGGACAACGAGCCTCATGTATATGATATGTGTTATAGGCTGGTGAGTCAGTTATTATAAGTTGGGATGCTTATGTTTTGGTATTAGGTCGGAATGCCTAGATATCTAAGGCCAATGTGCCTACTTTTTACATGACTCATGATTAATATAAAATACATCGATGCACGTAGACCGACCATGATAAAAGAGATGGGGGAATAAACTTCACTAGTTAGGGAAAGGGAGGGCCAAAAGTCAAGGGAATATTATAATAATATTTCCTAAAACATAAAGTATGGATAATTATTTTATCCTAAGTTCTAAAGTTGGGGACAAGTGGACCAAAGTAACTTCTGATATGACAAGTGTCAAGTTGGGGACATGCAGTCATATCATAAGGATACTTCTCATGGATACCTTACCAGCATCCTGATGACCATTATTCGCACAATGACTTCCATGAAGCGTTCACAGTGATTCTCCTCCACACTTAGTTATCTAGTCAATGATTCCATGACCATTTCACTCATGCATTATTTTATCCTTGAGACAACCATTTCACCATTCTAGAGCCTATTTCCATAGCCCTTTTGGTTGGTTTACCTGGCTATCTTAGAGCAGGATTGAAGAAGTGGGTTTTCAGGCCCGTGAGCAATTCTCTGACCGAGATAATTATTGGGGATTGATTCCTGAAGGTGCTAGACTGCAGCTACAGTGCTCTGAGACTTCCGGTCCAATCTGTTGCTGAAGCCCTAGAAGGGAAGTGCGGTAGCTGAGGGTCTGTTGAGCATAGAAGGGGCACACTTCCTTGGGTGGGACAGACATGTGGGGAATGAGAGGTTGTAGGCTGTTAGTTGAGTGAGCACCTGAGACAGAGTCTTTCCTGTTTTCCATGAGCCTTAGCCTGGATAGGAACCCTTTACCCTGGGTGGATTTTAGTCCCATCTCGGGGGTGACTCACTATTGAGAGTGATGAACAGTGTAGTCTATGGCTGGGAGGTTCATGGATGGTCTGTACATAGTTGGTGACAATCTTTCCAAGATAAGTACCAGTTGTATGATAAAAATGATATGCTACTTGTTATTTACATGCCTATGTTACGGTTTATAATATATGTGATTATAATTGCCTGTATGTTTATGGGTAATTCTCTGTAAATGCTGCATATCTATAGTTACTGTTATTTCAGTATAAAATTTGTATGTTATAGAAAGTAATTATTTGTTTATGTTTATATGTAAATCTTCCGCGAGCATACTGTATGTATATGTATTAGATGCATGCAGCTTGAAGAGTAAATTTATGTGGCATTGCTTAGTTGACTACTAGGTATGCTACTGTATGTTTCACAGTATGGGAATGAAAGCATTCCCTAGAGTAGCATGGCCCGGCTTGAAGGCTGGGAATGTTACCGGCTGGTGTCTGATCATGAGTGGTTTCTTAGTAGTGGTGCACCCCAGCCTGAGGTTGGCTGGGGGAACATTACAGAATGGTATCAGAGCTTCAGTTCAAAACTAAGCTTGGATGGGCCAGAGGGGTTTAGTTGAAGCAGATACTCACAGAAGAGTAATGTTGGCCCTTGAACAAGTTTTGAGGAACACTTGGTCATAATTGACTGTTTTGGACTTTGACACCCTGTCAAAGATGGAGCACCAGGTGAAGCAGAGATCATGGGATCTCAGTCCACTTTGGGCCTCTTTTATGGTTTTGAGTTAATGTAATGGGAAAGGGATGTTGGCCCATGGGTTTACCCATGCTTAGGCTCACTTTTGTAATATATAAATAGATACCTAGGCAATGTAAGGGTGGTTGATGGCTTAGTGCTACTAATTAGATCTGTGTGATCAGATGTGGATTGTAAATGCTTTGTGTGTGATTTCAATAGGCTTGCATATCTAAGTGAAAGTGGTTGTAGGAGGTTGTGAAAGGATTTGTGTTGAAGCTAAAGGAAGAAGGATCTAGCGCGCTGCGCAGATCTTCTGTCCTATGTGGAGTAAGGATTGTTGAGGATACGTGATGTAACTGCTTGACCGAGATAATAAAGAAGAAGAGTTGGTGGATGTAGCCCAAGGGTGGGGGTGAACCACATAAATATATGTGTGATGCTTGGTGCTTTGGTTCAATGTGTTTATTTCTTCTTCTACTAAGTACTTTGATATATTTAGGTAGATCTACTTATGCTTTGTTCTCTTAGATGTGTATGAATTTTATATCTGATATGTATGAGGATTCTTAGTGTTGATCTACTAGGATTTGATCTACTTTATTGTTGCTAAGTTCTTGGATTAGTGTGGACATTATGAAGCTCTGTCTTATAAGCAAAGTGGTTATTGAATGTATCTTCAGGAACTAACGGTGCTAGGTGCTCTATTAAGCTTTATAATCACATATATATATCCCAGCTAAGGTTCCAGACACCTGAGTCTTGCAACCACCCCTCCCTCTACCTCGGGTGAGACTTCATCTGCTTCGCAGGTGTTGCTGAAAGGGCTGGTAGTTAGGGTTTTGTTGGTGTGCTCTTGAGCATTGAACCCTGTGTCTGCCCCTTTGCCAACAAATGGTTTCATTGTCAGGATCTGAAACTGTGATTGTTGGGAACTAAAGAAGAAGAAATTTGTGCAAAAGAAAGATTTGAATAAGGTCAGATCTGAAGAAAGGAAGATCAGATCTGAATAAAAGAAGCAAGATCTGAATGCTATGTGCTCTAATAAAAGTAAAAGTGGAATTTACTAAAATAAAGAGGTCAGACCTTCAGAGAATAGGTAAGATATGTAAGCCCTGTGCTCTAATAAAGGTAAGAATAGTTAAAAGTTCTTAGATCTGAAAGCTTTGTGCTCTGTAGAAGTAAGATAAGTGGAAATTTTTGTTTCTAAAGTATGGATCTAGGTATTGTTGATAGATTATGTCCTAGCTTAAAACCTAGGGAATTAATAGATGAAATAAATCTTGATATGAATAGATCTGATAGATATGTTATACCTATGCATAGAAAGAATGTTTGGACTAACAAATGGATGCAGGATCCTAGAAAGAAATTTTTGCAGGCTAGTTACCATGATCCTAATGCGCAGTACATAAGAAGTTGGGGATCATTTAAGAGAAAGAGACAATTAACCCTATGTTACAGTTGCAGAAAACCAAGACATCTAGCTAAGGAATTCCCTAGTGGAAATCCCAGTTGTCTCTATTGCAAAGCTTTGGATCATGAAGTATTGGATTGCCCTAGAATGATTGCTAAGTTTGAAAGAATGAATATGCATGAAGAAAACCCTAGGACAACCATAGAAATAGGAAAACCCTAGAAGGAATCAGAGAAAGTATTGATACAGATGAAAAAAACATTGAGGGAACATAAAGATGTCCTATTACCAGATATCTTTAAAGAAAAGGAACAAGTCGAAGCAAGACTAGGGGACTTCGACATTGACTGTATTCTTGATGAAGAAACACAAGTGAACATTATGCCAGAAAGAACCTGGGAAGTTATAGGGAAGCATGCCATGATTCCTTCAGTAGGAGGAATAGGACTATTCAGAGGAAAAATGGTAATGTTATGTGGAAAACTCGCTCAAATACCTATGACAGTCAATGGAACTTCGAATGAAGAAGATTTTGAGATTATTAAATTTATTGAGGACAACACCCTATTCACTATGTTACTTGGAAAACCTTGGATTGAGAAAGATCAAGATAGAAAGAAGGAAGAAGAAAAGGTATTAAAACAATGGAGACAAGAGCTAAGAGATTTCATGACCAGAAGGATCGCACAGTTGATTGAGGAATAGGAGAATAAATCAAAGATAATTAACACTAGAATCCCAGTTATTAAAGAGTTACAGGACTCACAGAAGATTGGAGTATCTGTACCAGATACAGATGAAGTAGTTCTCATGAGTCTTGGGAAAGAACCTCATCAGCGCTAAGTGACTATGCCCAAGGAAAATAAGAACCAAAATGAGAAAAGAACTATCGAGACGAATCTCACAGGGAAAAAGACTAGAAATATAAGTAAAAAGAGAGCTCAAATTGACAGGCTATAGAGGGTCCCAGAGGGAACCTCTCCGAAAAAAACTTTGCAAAATTTGAGCTTCACTGGGATAAAAGAACAACGACATGGGTCACTTCGCCATGGCGAGGCAATATAGCCATTGGAGGCCGATATGTCCATTCGATTGTCACTCCGAACGACTCAAAAACCATTGATAGCTCATCACCAAAAAGTTAGACCATGCCATAATGAATAGAACCAAAGTTAAGGAAGCCCCATATCTATTTCAAACGATCTGTTACAGAGTTACTTACTTAATCCATCGCACCATGCATGGAAGACACTTTTGCTAAATCGTGAATTTGAGCCCGCAAATTACCTGAATTTTGAATAGTGATTACTTCTCCCTTACTCTCTACCTTACTACAGTGCCTACGTTACTATGAGAACTCGAGCTATTGATCCCGAGCATATATGTCCGACGAATTTAGTGCAACTGAAGAATCTATAAGAGAGGTACTCGCTAGCCTCAGAGCTGAAATATTCATGTCGGAATGAGGATTGTCTATAGGTTTACAGGCATCATCGATGAGAGGAGTGAAAGCCTCCCCATCAACTGCTGAGCAGGAACATCTCGAGATGGAGAAAAAAGAAGAACCAAACATAAAGACGATATGGCCAACGCGAAGTTGGTACCATCCATCCTACCTACTTACATACCACCTCTGAGCAGTGTGATCAATAGAGATAGTGTGCCTAGAGACTTTGAGTACACTCTAGTCACTGCATACCTGCCGAAAGGGGTACGCGCAGTCTGCGCAGATCACGACAAGATCGTAACGTTGAAGTTTAGTGACTTCAACCTAGGGGATAAAAATGTCTACAACACACTTTCCCTATACAAGTACCTAACCAAAACCAAGGGCAAGAATTCGAATATCATCCCTCAGTAATGGACGATGAACCTCACACAATATACTTTTCTCAACGTTATGAAGATACCGCATTTTGGCAGACACTAGGAGGTGAATGCTTGTGTGAAGTTGCTACTGGAAAGTTACCATGGAGGATACTTATGGATGAACTGCCGTATAAAAGTTGATCCAACACTGATCAATCAGATCATCGAGCTTAGCATGCAGAGCTCTGATCCCCATGAGTACTATCCTGGAAAGACTGCAGACCATGCTCTTTCTCATAAAATCAAAGAATCCTATGGCGATGTTGAGAAAGGAGTGTGAGGATACAAGGTAAATTCCATTGAAAGTGGCGTAGTGCTCCTTGTCTGTCAACTGATCGCAGGGGGTTTGGTATGCAAGAATCGACCCACGCAAGTATCTGGCTTTGTGGTCGACCTCACAGGAAAGTGGGTAGAGGGACTACAGATGAACTCGGTGAAGTACCTGGTGAATCAACTAGAGATTGATTGCAGAGAATCCTAGGATCAGGGGCATGAATTTTATTTCAGCTGGCTTTTGATACTTATAGATTTTGTTACATGGAATCTACCAGAAGGTGCAACCTTCCTCAACATTGACCCCTTTAAACCACTGGCGGAGAAGTTCAGTACCCTATGGTACTCGAACAACATGAACAAGCAGTGGAAATCCAATGTCATATTTCACACCTACTACACCCAGTTGAAGCTCTCCATCCAGTCCAAGCCACACGTGATCCCGAATACTTTACACAGGTTTCGACCTTTGATAAAGTTCAATGTAGACTGCCATTTTATCTATCTTACAACATGCGTTGATGAGAACAAGGAACAAATTCAGTCATATTATATGCTGACAGAAGAATACCTGGAGGAAATAACCAAGGAATGGTCGATGAACCTTCTTATTCTAGCTGACCCCGTAGAAGTGTCCAACATTGACAGCCCAGAAGCTACGCAGAATACACCTGGACCCAGTAAGACAAATAAAACAAAGAAGACAAAGAAGGACGAGGAAATCCAGGATGTAGACAACATATCTGTAAGAACCACATGTGTTACACTAGAGCAAGGAGGTAATGGAAAATACTTAGAGGAAGTCGAACAGAAGCCAAGAGACAAAGTAGAAAACATAAAGAAAAGGAAGGGTTCACCTTCGGAACCTTCCTCCCAAAAGAAATCAACAACACCCGTGACTAAGATGAAGACCACGCTCACTCCAGATGACTTCAATTTTCTCATCACAGTTACGAATGAAGTAATAGAAGAGATAACAGAAAAGAAGGAAGCTAAGTAAGAAACAATGTACCATAGAGTTGAGATCAAGATCCAAGGAGTACAACAAGCTCTCTAGTCTATCCATGCATTCTCCTCTGCACCCCTGCCAGAAGGAAGAATAGAATAATGAAATGCACCAGTTCAACTTTGCAAGATTGCTGACATAGTCGAAGTACACCTTCGGAAAGCACAGGACACCCAGGCCTTAAAGAAAGCGTAGGAGGAAATCATCGAGGAATGCCGAGCCGCGCAATAAGAGGACACTCTCCAAGTGAAATTTGAAGAAGACAGAGCAAAGATCCAAAAAGAGAAAGAGCAGCTTCTCGTGAAGAAGATTGGGATTGAAGAAGCAGTCCACAGAGAATTTCACTTTGTGACCGTCTTAGAACAGAAGGAAGAGGACCCCATAGAATGCAAGTGTTGAAGCTTGCTGAAGTTATTCAGCAAATTCAAAAAAGAGTCATGGACTTAGAGCTTCAGACCATACCACAGACCCCACAAGAAGTGCACGACCAATGAGAAATAAATGCTTGAAGCACCATGGAAACAATTAAATCACTCACTAAGCAATGCAAACAGTTAAGTAGCATAAGTACACAGATCTACAAGAACCTAACCGAGAACCTAGAATTGCATCAATTGGAGTCACATCTCCAAGAGGTGAAGTGCGATGTTGAAAATCTATAGGTACAATTGAAGGCCCTATCACTCGTAGAGAGAATGAAGAGGTTTCCAGAGAAATGCACATCCCAACAACAGATTCACATGCTTCAGAGTAAAGTAATGGAAGTCTCTCAATGACTTCAACTAGTGCAAGAAAAGGCATGCCAACTGTTCACTGAAGTTGAAAGCCAAGGAGTAGAACTTGAATAGGTTGTGAACAAAGTAGAATAATGCCTATAAGGGCTGGTGAATCAGGCACTCATCCAAGAGTTCATCGAGCAAGAGGCAGTAACAAGGTGGCAAGTCGAAGCAGCTCAAGCCAAGCTCAAGGAATTCAAAGAAGAATTGGTCAGACCTGAGTGACTCGGGATGAGTCACAGGTGAGTGTTGGGGGCCTGTTGGCCCTTGACCAAGTTTTGAGGAACACTTGGTCATAATTGACCATTTTGGACTTCGACACCATGTCAAAGATGGAGCACCAGGTGAATTAGAGATCGTGATATCTCGGTCCACTTTGGGCCTGTTTTAGGGTTTTGGGTTAATGTAATGGGAAAGGGATGTTGGCTCGTGGGTTTACCCACGCTTAGTCCCACTTTTGTAATATATAAATAGATACTTAGGCAATGTAAGGATGCCCGATGGCTTAGTTATAGTAATTAGATCTATGTGATTGGATGTGGATTGTAAATTCTCTGTGCGTGATTGTAAGAGGCTTGCAGAGCTAAGTGCAAGTGGTTGTAGGAGGTTGTGAAAGGATTTGTGCTAAAGCGCAAGGAAGAAGGATATAGTGAGTTGTTTTCTTAGGCAGAGTAAGGATTGTTGAGGCTCTGTGCTGTAACTACTTGACCGAGATAATAAAGAACAAGAGGTGGTGGACGTAGCCCCAGGGTGGGGGTGAACCACGTAAATCTGTGTGTGATTCTTTGTGCTTTGGTTCAATGTGTTTATTTTTTCTTCTACTAAGTACTTTGATATATTTAGGTAGATCTACTTATGCTTTGTGTTCTTAGATGTGTATGAATGTTAGATCTGATATGTATGAGGATGCTTAGTGCTGATCTACTAGGATTTGATCTACTTTACGGTTGCTAAGTGCTTGGATTACTGTGGATGCTGCGAAGCTTTGTCTTATAAGAGAAGTGGTTATTGAATGTATCTTGAGGAACTAACGATGTTAGTTTCTCTAGCAATCTATATAATCACATATTTGTGGCCCAACTAAGGTTACAGACACCTGAGTCTTGCAACCACGCCTGCCTCTACCTCGGGTGAGACCTCATCTACTTCGCAGGTGTTGTCGAAAGGGTTGGTAGTTAGGGTTTTATTGGTGCGCTCTTGAGTGTTGAACTCTGGACCTACCCTTGTTCCAACAAGTAACTTCGAAGTGACTAGAATTGGAGTCACAGAGTGTCCATGGAAAACGTTGGCGTGCCACTGTGCGCAGTAAATTGTGGTGCCGCACGAAAGATTATTATGTGTAGATGAACGTGCTGAATTTAGCCTAGTGCAGTGATCACACACATAGTAATGTGCACATGGGGTGCACAATTATTTCTTAACGCAGAGGATTTTTGTTAGTACGTAGATAAGTATGAGTATAAGTTGTTTCACGACGGTGTATTCAGTAGTGTGCGCATATATTTGGGTGCTATGGAATATGTTAAATGGGTGTTAATAGGATGAAATGCATGTGGAATATGGGTGTGCAGTACAAAAACTGTGCATAGTGGATATTGGTGCACAATGCAATAATAGTGCGCATGAGTTGTTGGTGCGACGAAGAAGAAATTCATAGCAGATTTAGGTGCACAGAAAAGCGTTTTACCTTGTGATATTTCTATGCACGATAAATATAATTGATAAGGTCAAGTTTAATGCGTGTGAAGTTGCTTGGAAGGCGATGAGTCCGAGTTTAAATTTCCTCCGATTTAGACAAATGAAAATAAAAATATAAGATTACAAGAAAAACTTATTATAAAAGAAAACAAGATTCATAACATCACCAAATAGGAATTTTAATAAAACAGTCTAAAATTTCTTTCTGTATTTATATAGTCATATTAATCACAAAATTACAAAAGGGTGATGATAACAGTTAGCCTATTGTAAAAATGGTCGTTTGAAGAACATGCCTATCATCTTTGGTACTCTTTACCTCTTCTACCAGTTGTTCAAAATTCGCTGAGACATGCTTATCTTAGTTGAAGACTTACTTTAGCTTATCGATCTTTTCCTTTAAGGAAGAATCTAACTAGACTAGTTGATTCTCTCCAATACTTTCGGCCGCTTCAGCCGTAGATTCCTCCTTCTTATGTTGCTTACTCCTTTTCTTCTTAGCAACTGGCCTGTTGATGACTAAATATTTTATAGTGGGATTTATCTTGACTTCTAACTGTGAGTCTATAGCTGGTTCTATATGGAACTTAGTTTCTAGAATCTGCGCAAGGACCCTTTCATCCTTACTCGCAGGAAAGTCTATCATGTTGCTCGAATAACCATTCTCACTCAATTTAGCCTTGTCGATGTATGTCAGGTTGTGGATACCGAAAGGTGTTTAATAGAGAGAAGAAAGTCGATTAGTTGGGGATTACCTCGGTTATGGATATGTAGATATCTTCATACTTGGCGAGTGGTGATTATAGAATTCCGTTTACGAAGCACAAATGGATTACGTACAAGAGCGTTGGGTTTCGATGCTCAGCCAATCCATTTTGAATGATTAGTTTTTGAGTTCGTTACATGGTGGCATTTGGTTGACGTCACATGGTTATGAAGTACTAAACATGTGAAGCAGGGTGATCTGACTAAGCCATCGCCTGCTCCACAAGTGGTGGATTTGACATGTTGAGACACGTGATACCGCATCTTGGCAAAAGTGGTTTCGACAAACCACCTTCTTGCACAAGTGTATCTCGAAAGGCACTACGTGTCTATGTTTTCGAGACTTGGGTCTTATCTAGAATTTTCGTCGTGATAATACCAGGAAACCGGGAGTGATAATGATGATGTGTATGTTGAATTGAAATGGTGCATATTCTCATGAATTGTTGAATTGTTAGCTTGATTAGTTTCGATGGCTGCACATTTTGCAGAATTAACAACAATTCGATCAGGTCAGATCAGTGCAGATTCCATAGGAATGGAAGAGGCACAGGGGAATTACAATCAGCAAGAGGATATCAAAGGGGTGGATGTCCATTTGGGCATGGAAGGAACAAACTCCAATGGACATGGAGAAGAAAGGAATGAACATATGAATATGGATGAGACCATTAAGAATTTGCAAAAGGATATCCAAATCCATAAAGTTGATGATGAAAGTCTTATGAAAGCCAAAGAGCAGCAAGATGACTTCAACATGAAGCTATTGGAGGGTTTGAACAAAATAGAAAATAAATTGGTTAAGGAGAGTGGCTCAAGTGAATCTGGGAGTCACAAACCTTCAGAGGAGAAAATAAAAGTAAAAAGTGCTAGTAGACATCACCATCATTTCCAAAGGCATTCCCATAAGAGATCAGGGAACAACTCAAGTCTATCCCCTATCAAAAGGTATAAGAGATCTGGGGTGGATGAGCTACGAGTAGAAATGAACAAAATCAAACCTACTACATTTGATGGTGAGCACAAGAAGGATGAAGATGCAGAAACATGGTTGCTAGGCATGAGGAAGTATTTTCAATTGCATAATTATTCTTCTCATGTAGAAGGTAGAATCGTTATCTATCAACTCAAAGGAAAGGCCTCCATGTGGTGGGATCAACTTGTGAAGGTACAACACATTGTAGAGAAAAGTGTTACTTGGAGAGAATTCAAGAAGCATTTTGAGAAGAAGTACTTGACTAAGAGATACTATGACAAGAAAATGAAAGAGTTCTTTGAACTCAATCTTGGAAGTATGACCATAGATGAATATGAGAGAAGGTTTATGAAAATGCTAAAGTATGTCTCTTTCATCAAGGATGAGACAGTCAAAATTCAAAGGTATTTAAGTGGATTTCCATCGTTCATCAGTGACAAAATACAGTATGATTATCCCAAAACATTGGAAGAGACCATAAGGAGAGATAAATGCCTATATGATCAGTAGAAGTAAGGCCATCTTTCCAAAGGGATTGGGAAGACAATACAAAATTCAAGATGGATCAAAGGAAGAAGGGAGATAAGCCACCATTTTTCAGAAATAATCCACAAGGACAACAAACACCTAAAGAACCCAAAACAATTGACACAGGGAGTCAAGGGACAAGACAACCACCTATGCAATGTTGGGGTTGTAAAGGGGACCATAGGTTCATAGATTGTCCTCACAGGGGTGAAAAAGGTAGGGATGTTCACAATGTACAGCGAGCTGAAACAATGGAGGACATGGGCAGATATGTGCCAAGGATTTATGTAGCCCTGGAAAACAAGCAAGAAGAGTATCAGTCCCACATGATTGAAGTGGAAGGTATGGTCAACAACCAAACCCTTGCTATTTTAATTGATTCAAGAGATAGTCATAGTTATATAGACCCTAATATGGTGGGAAGTTTTCAATTTCCAAGAAGCAAGCATGGGAAATTATGGTTGGTACAACTAGCTACAGGATTCAAAAGAAAGGTTAATGAGATGGTTAAGTCATGCCTCATAGACATGAATGGAATGAACACCAAAGCAAATTTAAACATCTTGCCTTTAGGTTCTTATGATTGTCTAATTGGGATGGATTGGTTGGACCAACATCACACTCTCTTAGATTGTCACAAAAAAGAATTTACTTTCCTGGATGAGGAAGGGAAACCAAGGAAGGTACAAGGAATCCCCAGGGCAGTAACCATTAGAGAAATTTCAGCATTGCAGCTAAAGAAGTGTTACAGAAAAGGATGTCAAATAATTGCAGCTCATTTGGCAGAGACACCTAGATATAAGGTGCCAAATTTGGAGGATTATGCAGTCCTAGAATATTTTTAAGATGTGTTCAAGGAGGTAACCAGATTACCCCCAAGGAGAGACATTGATTTCTCTTTAAATTTGATGCCTAGAGCAACACCAATATCAAATACTTCATACATAATGAGTACACCAAAATTAAAGGAGTTACAAATGCACCTTGACGAACTTCTGAAGAAGGGGTATATACACCCACGCGTGTCACCTTGGGGTGCCCCAGTCTTGTTTGTGAGAAAGAAAGATGGAACACTAAGGTTGTGCATTGACTTTCGATAGTTGAATAAAGTGACTGTTAAGAACAAGTATCCTCTACCAAAGATAGATCTCATATCAGGATACCATTAGGTAAGAATTAAAGAAGAAGATATTAGCAAGACTACCTTCAAGACAAGGTATGGTCATTATGAGTTCACAGTGGTACCATTTGGGTTGTCAAATGCACTAGTTGTTTTCATGTGCTTAATGAATGGTGTTTTCTGAGAGTATTTGGACAAGTTTGTCATTGTATTTTTGGATGACATTCTTATATATTCCAAGTCATAGGAAGAGCATGAACATAATCTGAGGATGGTGTTGCAAGTATTAAGGGAACATCAGTTATATGTCAAATTGAGCAAGTGCTCATTTTATCAGAAACAAATTCATTATTTGGGGCATATCATTTCAAAGGATGGGATAGTAGTGGATCCTGAGAAGATAGAGGCCACTAGAGAATGGTCATCATCGAAGAATGTGATAGAGGTAATATCATTCATGGGTCTTGCAGGTTACTACATAAGAGTTATTGAAGTATTCTCAAAGATTGCACATCCAATCACTTCTTTGCAAAGAAAGGGAGTGAAGTTTCAGTGGACACTAGATTGTGAGAAAATTTTCCAACACTTGAAACAATTATTGACAAGTGCTCCAATATTAAAGATCACAGACCCAGAAGAAGACTTCATCGTATGCACCGATGCATGCAATGAAGGACTTGGTGGATTTCTCAGTCAAAATAGGTTTGTCATATGTTATGAATCAAGGAAGTTGAAGGATCATGAAAGAAACTATGCCACTCATGATTTGGAGTTGGCAGCCATAGTGCATGCCTTGAGGAAATTGAGACACTACCTCATGGGAAAGAGGTTTGAGAAAAGAACATACCACAATGGTATGAAATATTTATTTGATCAGCCAAATCTAAATGCTAGACAAAGGAGATGGTTAGAATTCCTAAGAGAATATGAATTTGATATAAAGCATATCAAGGGGAAAGAGAATAAAGTGGCTGATGCACTCAACAGGAAGGTATGTGAATTACATGCTACAACCATTAGCATGTACCAAACTAATATTAAAAGAAAAATTCTGGAGGCTGCAAATGTCGATCTGCAATACAAAGAATTGGTAGCAATGTTATAGCAGGGTAAGATGCTTCAGAAGGTGGATAATTATAAGTTGGGAATAGATGGAATACTATTTCTCAAGAACAATATTTTTGTTCCAAATGTCCAGGACTTGAAACGTATGATTTTGCATGAAATGCATAATGTTCCTTATGCAGGGCACCCTGGATATCAGAAAAGCGTGGTAGTGATCAAGAGCCATTACTTTTGTCCAGGCATGAAGAAAGAGATCGCCAAGTACATCGCTAGATGTATGGAATGCCAGAAAGTGAAAGATGAGAATAGGCACCCAACGGGGTTGCTACAACCTTTAACCATTCCTGAGTGGAAGTGGAAAATGGTGGTAATGGATTTTATTACGGGATTGCCTAGAATAGGAAAGTTGCATGATTCAATCATGGTGGTGGTGGAAAAGCTCACGAAAGATGCCCATTTTATTCCACTGAAAACCATGCACAAGGAAGCAGAGGTTGTTGATATTTTCATGAAGGAAGTGGCACAATTGCACAGGATTCCTAGAATAATTGTATCCTACAGAGACCCAAAATTCACCTCGAATTTCTGGAAAGGGTTGTTCAAAGGATTCAGAATGAATCTGAACTTTAGTACAACTTATCATCCTGAGTCTGATGGACAGACAGAAAGGGTGAATAGGGTGATAGAAGATATACTAAGAATGTACATTATGGACAAACCATCAAAATGGGAAGACTACCTACAATTGGTAGAATTCACGTACAACAATGGGTATCAGGCATCATTGAAGATGATCCCATTTGAAGCACTTTACAGTAGAAAGTGAAATACTACAATAAGTTGGGATAAACCAGCTGATAGGACAGTAGTTGGGCTAGCGTTTCTCAATGAAATGGAGGACCAGATGACAAAAATTAAGAAGAATTTAAAAGCTTCCCAAGAAAGGCAGAAAAGTTATGCCGATAAGAACAAAAACCATAGAGAATTAAAAGTGGGTGATCATGTTTTCCCAAAAGTGAAGGATAACAAGAGTTCCCTGAAGTTGGGAAGCTGTGCCAAGTTCCCAGCTAGATTTTGTGGGCCTTTTGAAATCCTGGAGAGGATTGGTCGAGTTGCTTATATGATTTCATTGCCTACATCTATGTTTGTTCATAATGTCTTCCATGTATCATTGCTAAAGAAATATATACCTGATGCTAATCATGTTATTGATTGGAATGTGATTCAGGTGGAACAAGAATGCATTTTTCAAGTGCATCCAATGTGCATTCTGGACCAGAAAGTCAAACAGCTCCGAAACTGAGCCATAGGGCTTGTAAAGGTTCAATGGACCTGGTACAGTCCTGAGGATGCTACTTGGGAACATGAAGATGCAATGCAGGTAGAATACTCGCATCTTTTTGAAGATTTTTGAAAATTCCGTTATATATGGGCATATGATGCATTGAGGACAGTGCATAAATAAGGGGAGGGGATTGTAATATCCCTTGGCCGAACCCATTTGTAAATATAATATGAATGTACTTAAGCTGGTGAGTTGTTTCGACCTCATTTGGTAATGCACATCATGTGGCATAGTGTGTTCATGAACTGGACAGTAAAATGATGTAATATGTACATTCCAGGATACTGCAAACAGTAACTAAGGTGCACGTAGTATAGAGGACAACGATCCTCATGTATATGATATGTGTTATAGGCTAGTGAGCCGGTTATTATAAGTTGGGATGCTTATGTTTTGATATTAGGCTGGAACACCTAGATGTCAAAGGACAATGTGCCTACTTTGTACATGACTCATGATTAATATAAAATACATCGTTGTACGCAGATCGACCACGATAAAAGATATGGGGGACTGAACTTCACCAGTTAGGGAAAGGGAGGTCCAAAAGTCAAGGGAATATTATATTAATATTTTCTAAAACATAAAGTGTGGATAATTATTTTATCCTAAGTTCTAAAGTTGGGGACAAGTGGACCAAAGTAACTTCCAATATGACAAGTGTCAATTTGGGGACATGCATTCATATCGTGGGGAGACTTCTCACGGATACCTTACCAGCAGCCTGATGACCATTATTCAGACAATGACTTCCACAAAGAGTTCACAGTGATTCTCCTCCACACTTATTTATCTATTCAATGATTCCATGACCATTTCAATCATGCATTCCGTTATCCTTGAGACAACCATTTCACCATTCCAGAGCCTGTTTCCATAGCCCTTTTGGTTGGTGTACCTGGTTAGCTTGGAGAAAGATTGAAGAAGCGGGTTTTCAGGCCCGCGAGCAATTCTATGAGTGAGAGAATTGTTGGGGATTGATTCCTGAAGGTGATAGACTGCAACTACAATGCTCTAAGACTTCTGGTTCAGCCTGTTGCTGAAGTCCTGGAAGGGAAGTGGGGCAACCGAGGGAGTGTTGAGCAGAGAAGGGGCACACTTCCTTGGGTGGGATAGGCATGTGGGGAATGAGAGGTTGTATGCTGTGAGTTGAGTGAGAACCTAAGACGAAGTATTTCTTGTTTTCCATGAGCCTTAGCATGGATAGGAACCCTTTACCCTGGGTGGAGTTCAGTCTCAACTTGGGGGTGACTCACTATTGAGAGTGATGAACAGTGTAGTCTATGGATGGGAGGTTTGTGGATGGTCTGTAGGCAGTTGGTGACAATATTTCCAAGATAAGTACTAGTTGTATGATAAAAATGATATGCTTCTTTTTATTTACATGCCTATGTTACAGTTTATAATATATGTGATTATAATTGCCTATATGTTTATGGGTATTTATTTGTAAATGTTGCATATATGTAGTTACTGTTATTTCAGTATAAAAGTCGCATATTACAAAAAGTAATTGTTTGTTTATATGTAAATATTTCGTGAGTGTGTTGTATGTATATGTCTTATTTTCATGTAGTTTAAAGAGTAAATTTATGTGGCATTGCTCAATTGACTACTGGGTATGCTACTGTATGTTCAACAGTATGGGAATGAAAGCATTCCCTAGAGTAGCATGGCATGGCCTGAAGGTTGGGAATGTTACCGGCTGGTGTCAGAGCATGAGTGGTTGATCTGGAGTGGTGCACTTTGGCCTGAGGTTGGCCGAGGGAACGTTACAAGTCGCATAGTAAGACCCATTGTAACATGAGATCTTGCTGAAGTTGAATGTTATGGGGGTAAAGGAAATCAGATAGAAATGATGTTTCTCTCTGTGCCATCCAAGAATCCTCATTGTAAAGGTAATGAGAGTCAAGATACTGTCTCCCTTCTAGAAACCATATTGATGTCGAAAGAAAGGTTGACGCAACACCAAGAAGCAAAGGGATTCATGAAATCCACAAGATAAGATCAGGAACTGATAGGGAAAATGAGCAAAGTCAAGATGTGGTGAGACTCAAGACTGTCGTTGGTTGGGGGTGTGTTTGAAGGATGATTGGAAGCAACCATAAAACTGTATCTAGTGTCAGGGGATGACTAGACATGGGGTTGAATTGTGCCAGAGGCGTGACAAAGTGGACAAACTCAGAGATCAGGGTAACATGGATTTTATGATACTCGGGGTTTATGAAAAATGTCAAAATGAGAAAAGGAGAGTGGATGCTCCAACCAAGGGAGAAATGGGTTGAATTGCCAGGAAAATAAGGTCGTCAAGGGTGACGACAAAAAGCTAAGTGAATGCTGAAAACAAAGGCTTTTTACAATTATCAAATAAATAAATAATAATTTGGGATGAGTGTATAGATACAGAAATGGGTGCCCCAGTGCAAGATGGCTTGGCATGTGAGGGCACAAGTTGTGAAGATAACTGGTGGAGGGTGGGGGCCCCATGGGTGGGTTTATGTATGAGGGAAATGAATGGAGGACAATCTACAAATGGGAAATCTGATTGTGGATGAAATGGATGGTTAATGATATTGCGGAAGGGCAGTCAAAATAAAACCAAGATGAGATAACCTAGGTGTCCATTAGGAAAGCTATCAAAATGATGAGAAGGAGTATGCGGATTATTCTCGGAAATGTGTGAGAATATTGGGACTCCCATCCCTAGGGGGTGAAAGCGGCATGAGTGTCAAAGTACGAAGGGGGATTGTGAATGGGACAACTCATGTGGGGGAGAGTGCTACTAGGTGATAGTATCAAAATGCAGCAGAGGTGATAGTACTATAGATCTGGATATAGGGACCCTAAAGGTGAATGTCGAAGGGTATGATTGGGAGATGCAATTGATATTCAGAGGGATTGATTACATGTGTTGAACATATACTTGAATGGGTTGCGTTGCTTGTGATGACCAAATACCTGCACACATGAAAACCAAATACCCGACGTGAAAAATATCTGAAGATAAAGAACCTATAACAACTTATTTGATAAGAATATGAGCATGAATACCTCGACATGACGCGATGAAAATGATCCCACAGGGCCAAGTTTATATGGTGACCCAAGGAATGTGACTATGTAGATGGAGGGGCCATAATCCCATGGCTGAAGAAAAATTGGGAAACAGAGTGTTGAAGGAAAATCTCCCTGCAGACAGGTAGATCTCCTCATGAGAGATAGACTCTTAAATATTAAGAAAGAATATGCTTATCATGGTCACTGACTTCCTTTTAGATCTAAATAAACTAATGTAAGAGGAGGAAAGAGAAAAGAAATACCTTTTTACCAGAGTTTGTCCCTGCACAGTCTGATTTGAGCTCCACTCTTGAACTCTTCGATAAGCCCTGTAGACAAACACAAATACAACCAACTTCCTACTCTACTGAGATTAGTTTGAAATAGATCTATCTATTAGAGACAAGTTCATGTGAGATTAAGCACAAACTAGAAAGAAACAGGCCAAGCATATTATATTGATGAGAACAACAACAAAGGAAACTTACAACCGTAGATGGGAGTGCAACAGCTTCATCAAGTCCTCCTTGTCTAACCCTTGCTCAAAAGACCCACGATCAGAATGGAAATAACTTCACTGATTATTCTCCTCCACTTCACTATGTGTTTCCTATGAGATCATAGGTTTCATGCCTCCAATCATTCCTCCTTTTCACCATGAGAAGGCCTGCTTATATAGGTTTAGAGAGGCCCAACCACTTGAGATATATTTGAGGTAAGTTGAGGATTTTTCTCCTTCAGTTAGGGATCTTCGCTAAGATCATGGCTTGACCAAGGATTCAAATCCAAATACCTTCAGAGATTGAAGATATCTTTTCCTCATTCTTCTCAACAAACCAATTTTCGCCCAGAATAGGTAGTACTCTCCCAAAAGGGGCATCAGAGAGCTATAACGCTCCCTAACAATGCATAAGGGGGCGCCAACACTCCTAACAGTAGAAAATATCCTCAAAAAGGGCAGAGAGAGCATTATAATACTCCCTAAGAGTGTATAGGGGAGAACCAACACTCCTAATAGTGGTATAGGGGAGAATTCTCCTCTGAAACTCAAGTTTTAGTGGTTCTTTCAAATGGCAAGAGGTTCATAACCCTGTTAACCCATTCCTGTTCTTTCAAATCAAATGTTTGAGGTGTTTCAAGTGTCCTTCCGATGTCGTTATAAGCACAACATAGGGATTATGGAAGTATGATTTTTCTGACATTTGCGACACTTGTGACACTTGTAATGACGACACTTGTGACACTATCGAAGTGAGTAATTTTGATGTGTAACAGATTTCCCCCCAAAGTATGAAGTTAGAAGACAAGAACTGATAACTGAAATGCTTTTTAGACTTTCAAGCAAGGGTATAGATGCAGAGAACCTGACAGAAGCTACACACAAACATCAACAAATATTATGACATGTTTCAAACCCAAGGCAGGCATACCTATGCTTGGGTGATAAAGACTTGCAAGATATGGCTTCCATAAAATACACTGCAGATCCATAATTATATTGATAAAAGGTATAGCCACTGAGGATACAGTGTGGATCTATACTCCTATGACCTGAAGTGATCGTAGCCATGATGAATACATAGTGGATCTATGAGATGACAAGACATAGCCACGACCAATACAAAGTGGATCTATGTAATAGTATATGTGTCATTGTTCAAAAGAAACTCCTTCGCAACCTGGGCAAAGTACATATAAGAGTGATCACTCAACCCAGGGTCTTCTTACCGATCCCGATGTAGCATGAATCTAACCATGTGAATAGATGTCCTGATGTCAAACATGGCATAAACCACTTGATTACTGGTCAATGATGTAAACCGTTAACAAGCGCGAGGGAGGTCACCATTAATGTCAATGATTCCCAAGGTACTCTAGTACATTCCAATGAATGTGAATGGATGAGATAAAGTCGAACATCTGTGGAATCATCTGATCAGAGATCAATGATGTAAACCCATTGTCAGAGGTGAGGAGGCCTTCAATTGAGGCATGCAGGTCCCAAAGTACTAATTGGTTTCTAAGTCTAGTTCCTGGATAATGTGTTGAAGTCAACATGAATAGAATTGTAAAAGGAGGGCCTTGATGTATCCCCCATCAACAACATGGAACAGACACATAGATGTAATTGATAGATCAAATGAACATGGATTGACATGGGTGTTGAGACAAGAGATTTGTGATGGCTGGCTCTCGAGGCGGATACTTCCCTTGAACACCGAGGCACAACAACAGAAACATGACATGGACCAAAACACGATGATGCAATGGATATTGTGACTTTCGTCGGGTGACCCAAAGGAGTAAGAAAAACTCAAAGGATTGGTTTATTGAAGAGGTTCGGTGGATTAATATGTGTGCAAAGACAAAGTGTCATGTTCAAGGGCGAATCTAAGAGTTACTTGGTAATGTTCTCAAAAACTGCTTGGCTTGCTTCTTTCAATTTTTCCCCCATCCAGATAGACGAGTCCCTCTTTTTAATTTAATGAGCTCGAGGAGGGTAACACATGCTCGATATAACTCACCTTCGGCAAGTTCCTCTTCCTTTGTTTAACAAACTGGAAGAATTAAGGGTTCGGTCCTGTATGGGCCTATCGATGTTTGTTTAACGAGTCCAAAGATAGAAAACTCAAAGGTTTTTCATGATTATAGAGTCCGGAAAAACACTTAAAAGAGAACTCTCTCAGTTCCTTTTTCATAAAGTAGTCTAATGAGACCGAAAAAGATATAAACTATCGCTCAACATATGTTTTCTTCAAATACTTTAATGAGCGTGAAGAGAACAAGGTCGCTCGACAATCTTTTCATGTTTAGAGAGTCTGAAAAGAACTTAAAGATGACTCCAATGTTGTCATTTTCGTAATGTTAGTCTCGCGAGGCTGAAAAAGAGATAAATTATCACTTGAAAGACACCCTTTCAAACCTTTTAACGAGTGGTAAAGGAAGCAAGATCACTCGGCAATCTTTTCATGTTTAGAAAGTCTGAAAAGAGCTTAAAGAAGACTCTAGGGGGTTCCTTTTTCGTGCATTCATACAGGTCCGAAAAAGAGATAAAATTCTACCTGGATGCATTCTCATGTATTTACGAGCACGAGAAAGAACAAAGACTAAGCTCGGTATGCCCCTGGCTTGAGAGCTAGTGGCTTAACTCCAGAATGATCATCAAAGGCTGGAGACATGCCCTCCAAGCTTTAATTCATTCACCGACTTTGAGGTTGTCACAAATTTCTCTACGAGATGAGAAAAAGGAGAGGGGTGGATGAAAATAAGGTTTAAGAGAGGTAACTATTTCATTTTTTAACGATCTTGACATAGGAAAAGAACTATGCTCAGGGCCTTTGTTTCATTTTTTAACGAGCTTGCCACAGAGAAGAGAAACTATGCGCGTAGCTTCTTCTTGATCATGGCTTCCAAGAGGATAATTCTCTGGAAGGATACCATGTCAATGGACAAAAATCAGTCATGGCCTCCAAGAGATCTTCGTTGTATGGAAGATAATCACTCGGGAAGGAACACATGTCGAGGTTTACAATAGGGGTATGGAGATCAGGCTCCAATAACCCTACTGAATAAATCACCATGTCCACTACTGGATCCAAATCATCGGAAGTTGAAATCATGGGAGACAATAGAAAATCAACATCAGGAGGGGAGATAGACTGTATATCTGCTCGAATTTCTTCACGAGGGGGAAGAAAAGAGGATTGATGATGGTTATTATCTCGAGGTAACTTGTCAATGTGAATCATTTCCGGAATAGATTCATCCAAGGGAAAAATGGGGGGAAATTTAATCGATTGTAGACGGCAAGGAACCCAATCGTGATTTCATCGAGGAACTGTTGGGTGCCATAGATGTTGGTCATCCAACAAGGGATAAGTGGATTGGATATAAACGTATAATGGTTTGGCTGGACTAAGTGGCATGGTGTCACCTAGTGCATCGAATACCAACGGACAAGGTACAATCCAAGGGTCAGATGATTCCAAATATTGATAAGCCACGGTCGAAATCATATCGATGGTGGAAATATGATGTGTAGTCGGTGGAAGTGGTGTAGGGAAGGTACCCATGAGGCTAGAATATTTCAGTAAGCCAAAACCAATTATTTCATATGTGATCTTGTAGTCGCCCAAGAAAGGAATATTGTTGGTAGCGGGAGCGCGAGCATCGGTTGTGCAGAAATCCAACTGATCAATAGTGAAAATTTTTCCCTGATGAGGAAATTGTACACATAGAAAGACCAACGAGGCAATGACAGTCATAGCATAAAACCAACTTCTTCCAAGTAACAAGTTGTAATCAAGGGGATCATCGACCACCTCGAAATCAACAGTAACAGTTTTGCCACCCAATTGGATGGGTAGGGACTGTAAAAGCCCATGGGGATGAAAACCTCTCCCATCGAAGGTGCATAAAATCATTGGGGATTTGTTAAGTGTGAGTGATTTTAATCCTTTCCAACATGCTAAAGACATGACACAAGTTGAGGCTCCCTCATCCAGAATAGTTCAGTGGATTTGTTGATTGTGAACAACAACATCAACTTGGAAAGAAAGCTGGTGGGAGAGTCAAGATGCATAATTGTCCAGGTTAAACATGATATGGTTGGACGACTCAGGATCAACAATGCCAAGAGTGGCCAATAGCATTCTATGTTGATTGGGGCAGTGTTGTAGAAATTCTAACGCAGACATAGCATACGGTGCTTGAGACAAATATTCAACAATGTTGTAGTTCTGGGCAGCACGTGAACTAGGATTAAAGGTAGCTTTGCAGATAGTTCTCTTAGGAGGGCGTAAGATAGAGTTGAATGTGGGTTTCTCAATCTGAAGTGGTCCATATGGAGGATTAACCAATGGAAGACTAACGGAGGACGATGATGGATTCGGTAAAGTACTGGTACCGTTAATGTCTTTCCCTTTATCAAGGTTACCTGGTGTGTCGTATGCCTTAGATAAAGTGGTCAAATTAATCCCATTGAACATACAAATATGTGCACTCGATGAGGCCTCATCATTAGGATGGATAGAACTGCCCCCAAGAGAGGGGGTTTCAGCAACCATGGATTGTTGTTGTGGAAAAGGCTGAGTGAGCACAACGGGTTGTGACTTTCCTTGGAAAATTTTGGCCACTTCATTTTGAAGTGGACAGTCTTGAGTGTAGTGATCGTCACCACAAATGATGCACAAGAATTTCAATTTCTGTTGTGTTTTATTTTCGGTAGCAGGTGTTTGATTTTTTGCTTGTTCATTGTTATTTTTTGATTTATTCTTTGTCTTCTTCTTACCTATGGATTTTTGTGAAGGGGCAGATTGAACTGCATTCACCTCAAATATCTGAGCTTGGGGGGAGGTAGAGGAGAGTGTGAGTGATTGGGAAATAGATTGAGTTTTGACGGAACCGATAACACCATCTGCATGAGATGAGGATGGTGGTTTGGATGGATCGGTATTAGCTCGAGCAGCATTCGAAAGAAAAGCATACAAAGTACCATATAGGGAATAAACCAAATCTAAATACTGAGCCTGAGCGATGGCTTGTTCCTCTGTGACCACACCACCCATAGCAACATCGCGAGCGATTGGGGGTAGCAGTGATTTAGTAAACCATTCCGCCAATAGTATGTCAGGAATGACTGCCTTGATCATCCTTCATCGTCGCCTCCACTCATGAATATGGTCAGAGATATGCACAGAGTTAGTTTGACGAAGGGAGGTCAAGAGTTCAGTACCCATCTCGTAGCGAATAGGCAGTTGAACGTGCATGAGGAAAGACATGGAAAGGGAATTGAAATCATGAAAAGAAGCACGTGGTAGTTCAATATGCCACTTTGTTGCCGAAACGATAAGTGTCCGCTGGAAAAGACGCAAACGTACATAATCATCCATGAGGGAGTTTGATGAACACCACAAATGGAAATTCATCACATGGTTGTTCGGATCTTCGCTATGGTTTTAGTCAAATTTTGAAATATCATAAGGAAGTTTAGCTGGAATGACTAGCCAAACCGGTGAATGAAACATAGGATCATTAGTTAACTGAGACAAGTCTAGGAGATCTAGAGTCACAAGGAAAGGTAGCTGTCGGTTAATTTGCGAATGATACTAGTGCAGCATAGGAACACCAGTAGGACCATAAACTGGGTTAGGTGGATAGTTGTAACTAGTAGGTCCTCCTACATATGGTTGTTGTTGGCCAGGATAAGAAGGATTTGATGATGAATGAGAAACATTTGCATAACCCGGTGGGTTCTGAACATTATAGGCCGGGTGATTTATTTTCCCGTGAGGAGGATAAAAAATTTTCCCATGAGAATGGTAAGGAGTAGATCCCAGAGGCGGATACACATTAAACCCATGAGGAGGATAAGACTATGGTCTCAGAGAAATCCAGGTGGTGTTTGGGATGCCGCCCAGATAAGATTGTGCGTAAGATGTTTCGGAAGTAACAGGATTGGATACTCCTCCTAGTGGGTTATTATACCAGTGCCCCCCAATGTGGGGTTGAGTAAAAGTGCCTCCTAAAGATACTCCCCAGGATTTTGAAGGGTTTCTAGCAAATGAGGGTTGCCCCCCTACCAGCGGTGGATTTATGACTAGGGTATGACTAGCAAATGGAGGTTTCCCTCCAGCTGGTTATGTTTGGCTAGCAGGGGTCTGCATTCTCGGGTGAGAAGATGTCCTAGCAGGATCGTGTGGAACATGTGGAGCTATAGAGTAAAATCTTGTAGAAATGGGGGTAGAGATTGAAGTGCCTTGGAGATGAGTAGAGGTGATGAGTCCAGCATTAGAATGGACTTGTGCTAGTGTAACAGTAGGGTTAATAACCTGATCGACCGGGTGATTCATGGTTTGACCGGACGGTCTTGTTTCACTAGGAGGGTCATGAGGTTGAAAGGGTTGTCGAAAGGATTCAAAATGTTCATAGAGATCACGTCCCGATGAAGCCCTCCATATAGAACGAGCAGGTGTGGGATTGGTATCTACTATGGTGCTAGGACAAAGAGGAGTCCTATACTCATCACCAAAGATTGGTTCTATGGATCCCATATATGTTTTGGTAAAGATCCTCTCTAGTAATCATGGGATCTCTTTGTCTATGACGTTCCCAAGGGAGTCTAAATGAACCAAAATTGGTTCGAGAGGAGTTACTGACACAGATGTAGTGGGATTTTCAATCGTGACCAAAGCACCTTCTGAGTTATCTAATAGAGGAGCAATAGAACTACCAGCATTGGATTGATTTTCTACCTCTCTGTGGTAGTTTTCTTTTGTATGGTTAGGAGGTAAGGGTTGATAGCCTTCTGGAGTTAGCCCTTGCATCCTATGGGATCGACGAAGACCTTTATCGTCTACAAGATCAATTGTGGAGAATAACATAACACAATGAAAATCTAGGGCCAACTAATCAAAAAGAAACAACATACGCTAATAAAAACTAGGAATCAACCAAGTAGAAAAAAACTTCTCTCGATGATCATACTAGTTGGTGATGACATCCAACGTTGTGTGATCAAGTCAAGAAGGGGATAGGATATGGTGGAATAGTTACAATGGAAACCTGCTCAACAAACTTTCACCTCGGTGCAAGCTTCCACGCAGTAATTGTGGATTTACCCTCCAAGGACCCCGAGTGAGTCTGACCAATGTCTGTTCCAAGTACAGTGAGACTTCCCTTCACTGTCACCTTGTGTAAGTACCTAAAGGTTATGTCAACTAAAGACACCAATTCACAATGAGTCCCTAGGTGGGTACAGTCGACAGTCTGATCCAAAACATATGGGCATGATAACAAGTCTTAAATCAACCCGAGAGGCTCCCACACATAATCGTGGGTATACCTCCAAGTGACCCCCAATATACGATCCAACCACTACAAACAGTTGAACCACGGAGGGATAATCTCCATAATTCACCCGAATGCGACCTCATGTGTAACCCCTGTGTGAGAGGGGGATCCCAGAAAACCGATACGACAATTGGATTTGACTCTCCCTAGCTCAGGATGCTAATGTTTGTTTTAAAAACTTTGGAGAGTTGTACTCACAGCCTAATCCAAAGTGCTAACCCTAGTCTACTGTTGGTGGAAGATCCTAAAAACAAAACTGTTCTAGATAATTTTTAATTAGCGTTCATTTTACAGCTATTCTTTACTCAAAGGGTGCACGGAAGTGAAACTGATGGAATGAGGAATCGATTCCCAAAAAGATGCATGAAATATGATAAGCAATCGTTTCTTTTCAATGAACGCCTATTTAAGGGAAAGAGAAAGAGTCATTTTCACCATCAAACACTAATATGAAATTTCCTCAATCAATTGGTTCTCAATCAAATCCAATGCAATGCTAAAAAAATTTCAAAAATGCTTTCTAATATGCAAACCAATCACTAAAATGTATCTTTGTCGTTTGTATGTGAATGATGATTAATTCAATGTGAAAACTTCTCCTGCTAACTACTTCTTTCAGATCAAGGAGATTCAGACAAGCATGATTAGATTTTGCACAAACAACACACCCTCTTGCTATAATTGAAACAAGAAGCAAACAAAAAACAAAAGATAACAAAGAAAATCAAACAATTCACACAAAAAGAGATGTTTAAGAATAATGACCTCAAAGAACCAAATAAGATGATTTACATATTGTCGATGCCCTTCACCAGAGTTCCTGCTCAGTTAGATAGGAGAGAAGAAAGCAGTGGATTGATTCCAAGTTCTCAACAGTAGAAAAAATCAAAATAAAGAAGAAGGCCTCAAAATTTGAACAACAAAGTTATTACTTCTCAGGAGGAAGGATGTCAAAGGTCAATAGGAAGAAACATTGAATCACAAAGAATATTAGCAAGTGAAAAACAGAGATTGGAACTCAGAAAATGCAATTCTGGAAAGGATTTTTTGCAAAGGGAGGCTGACGCTCTGGTGTAAGGGGAACCAGAGAATTATAATGCTCTGTCTAATGCTTTTAGGGAGTTTTGGTGCCCTGCTAACAATGTAGGGGAGCGCTGGTGTCCTAAAACCCAGAAAAAAGTCCAAAAAACCCTAAAACTTAGTGGAACTTTGGCATTCAGAGTATGTGTGATGGAATAAGGATTCAATCAATGTATAAAATCAAAGATATAGGGCGAACAAGGTTTAAAAGGAAAAATGGGTAAGACAAGGTCTATGAGGAAAACTAAAACTAAAAAGTTTATATTCGTCCCCAGTGGAGTCGCCAATTTCTGTTGAAGGAAAATCTCCCTACGGATAGGTACATCTCCTCTTGAGATATAGACTCTTAACTCTTAAGAAAAAAGATGCTTATCATGGTCACTGACTTCCTTTTAGATCTAGATAAACTAATGTATGAGGAGGAAAGAGAAAATAAATACCTTTTTACCGGAGTTTGTCCCTGCACAGTTTGATTTGAGCTCCAATCTTGAACTCTTCGATAAGCCCTATAGACAAACACAGATACAACCAACTTCCTACTCTACTGAGATTAGTTTGAAATAGATATATCTATTAGAGACAAGTTCATGTGAGATTAAGCACAAACTAGAAAGAAACAGGCCAAGCATATTATATTGATGAGAACAACAATGAAGGAAAGTTACAACCATAGATGCGAGTGCAGCAGCTTCATCAAGTCCTCCTTGTCTAACCCTTGCTCAAAAGACCCACGATCATATTGAAAATAACTTCACTGATTATTCTCCTCCACTTCACTGTGTGTTTCCTATGATATCATAGGTTTCATTCCTCCAATCATTCCTCCTTTTCACCATGAGAGGACTTGCTTATGTAGGTTTAGAGAGGCCCAACCACTTGAGATATCTTTGGGGTAAGTTGAGGATTTTCCTCCTTTGGTTAGGGATCTTCCCTAAGATCATGCCTTGACCAAGGATTCGAATCCAATTGCCTTCAGATATTGAGGAGAGCTTTTCCTCATTCTTCTCAACAAACCAATTTTCTTTTCGCCCAGAATAGGTAGCGCTCTCCCAAAAGGGGCATCAGAGCGCTATAACGCTCCCTAACAATGCATAGGGGGGTGCCAACACTCCTAATAGTAGAAACGCTCCTAAAAAAGGGTAGACAAATCATTATAACACTCCCTAAGAGTGTATAGGGGAGCGCCAACACTCCTAACAATGGTATAGGGGAGCGTTCTCCTCTAAAACTCAATTTTTAGTGGTTCTTTCAAATGGCAAGAGGTTCATAACCCTGTTAACCCATTCCTCTTCTTCCAAATCAAATGTTTGATGTGTTTCAAGTGTCCTTTTGATGTCATTGAAAGCACGACATAGGGATTATGGCAGTATGCTTTTTCTGACATTTGGGACACTTGCGACCAAAATGCGACACTTGCGACACTTGTAATGATGACACTTGTGACACTATCGAAGTGAGTAATTTTGATGTGTAACATAGAGGTTCTGGGTTCCTCAAACTGAGCGTGGAAGTTTGGAAAAATGGACTATGTATGGTTGGTGGGCCCACAATCCCACCTTATTTGTACCCGTTGCTATAATGAATTGATGAGAGTATTTGGAGGAGTTTTGGAGATTGCGGGGGTTTGAGCCGATTGATATGAGAGGTGCGAGAGTCAGGTTAGTGGTCCCACCCTCCTGCATAGTATTAATTGCTCAATTTTTGGGTAGGGTTCGTAGGGTTCGTACGGATGGCTGTACTAGGGTACATCAGGGGTGGTTCCACTAATGCACGGGAGAAGGAAGGATACCCACGCTTAGATGAACGAGTATAATTCCATATCCCGTGCATGATGTGTGGATTTTTTGGACACAACCATGCATAGGGGAACGTGGGTGGGAACAACAGGTGTGCATTTGATGCGCACCTGCTAGAAATACAGTTGTGCACTGTGTGAAACTGTTTCCATTAGTGCACAACTGTGTAGAAAATAGGTGTGGACCTATGGCCCTTACAATTTCACATTGATGTGCAGTTGTTTCTTTGATAGATGTGAATTAATGCACAATTTTGTGAAGAACATGCATGCATATATGCGTGCCTATGGGGGTTAAAGCCGCACACTGGAGGCAAAGCTAAGGGGTTTTGAAAGTTTGAATTTTTTATATTTTTTATTAATGATCAGTATTGACCTAGTGTTTCTGAGTGAATGCAGGTGATCAGTTTGTGAGAGGAGATTCATCATGCCAGTCCATAGGAGGGAGCGATACTGGGAGCACTTCTAGGAGGCGTTGAGAGAGGATCTGGGTGTTTGGAGACACTTGGAAGCCTATGTGATGCTCAAGTTCTTCAATTGCCCACTTATATGGTCACAGGAGTACCTTCTCCAGTATTTGATTTCGATGTGGATTGTTGATCTGTAGTGTTTCAGTGTGAGGGGACAATATATGACACTCTCAGCTGTTGAGAATGTTTACTTTCTGACGGAGCTCCCCTTTCGGGGAATGGCCCTACTTATTGATCCCCAGCTGATAGATATGGCCCAATGTTATTGTACGGGGCTAAACCTGATGTCAGGTTCAGTTGTTCATATTGAGGTGATGGATGCACTCTTATATTAGTTCATTGCGACCATGGTTGTGAAGATATATGGATCCTTGGATACTCAACAGATCACTGGTGGTCATTTGAGGATTGTAGAGAGGGTCCTAAATGGGGACTTCTTCTCCTAGGGGCTGATGCTTCACGCTAGGATGATGGGGTAGATTCATCGGTGTTGGACCAATGAATCTAGTGATTTTGCATTTGGATCTATCCTAGTGGCATGGTTTCTAGAGAGGGTGCCCATGTTGCACCTGAGTATTTTTCTACCACCTGCAGGAGCGCATGAACCATGGTTGATGCAGTGGGCTTAGATTTTGGCACGCCAGGGAGGGGGAGAGGGTGGCCACTATTTTACAGCCACGGTGGAATGTGTGTGGTGTCACATGAAATAGGTTATACTCCAGTACCCATATGGTGGGATGGATTTTAGGCATGACTGAGACATGGAGCTGCCTCCTGGAGAGGTCTAGGACCAGAGAGGTATGTTTGTTAATTTATGTTTTGTGTTTTTGATAGTGTAGCATATGTTTATATATATATATATATATATGGATGCTGACTCCATACTTGGTTTTTATGTTTGCATATGTGGGGCATCGAGGCTATGAGGCAGAGATGGTGGGACAGTCGACTCGCTAGGGGCCAATGCAACCACCACGGGCAAAGTCACAGGTAGGAGAGAAAAACCAGAGGGATGATGCTGGTGCAAGGCCAACAGATGGGTGAAGGGCTATACAGATATGCAGGTTCAATGATCCAGGTCCGAGGCCATCGCATGCACCATAGGTAGAGGCCAGTGGGGGGTGGAATATCTTTGTTTCCAGTTCGAGGAGGTGATTCAAGGTGTGTCAAAGGGCATGTGGTCCCACATTCAAGATGAGAGAATTCTGGAGCATTATGTGGGTGTTCTGGAAGAGTGGCAGACCTTGATCCATCAGGAAGCTATAGCGAGGGAAACGATGACTGGTCGACTACCCCCCAAACCTGGAGGACTCCTAGCTAGTGGGGCACCTCCTACTGACATAAGACCTAGTGGGGGAGCTCTGGGGGCACCATGAGTATCAGTTTTGTTTTTTGTATTTATATAGGCTTGCAAGCCCATTTTGTACAGGGTAGTTGATACCCATTTTGTATAGGGTAGGGGGTACCCATTTTGTACCTATAGGGGTGAGGGGAATCACTGGCCTACGGGCGATGTATATGTTGTACTTTTGTAAAAATTTATGGTACTTTGATCGATATATATATATATATATATATATATATATATATATATATATATATGTATATGAATACACATCTTTTGGATCTTTGTGATGTTTACATATGTTGATATTTGTGATGGTTTATGATGTCTAATCTATATGTTGTGACCGATGTTTGATGAGTTATGTCTATGCAATGATGTATTGATGTGATAAATTCCAATCTAATACTAGGTTAGCCATGTTATATGCTATTTGATTAAATTATTGTGGAATATGTGTAAATGTAATTGAATCAAAGTTTCGAGATAAGAGTCTAGCTTGTAGGTATTTGCGAAAGAGGTAAGGTTCGCAAACATGATATACATTGTTGAGCTGCAAGATGACAAGATGGGAATATAACAATATGCTAAGGTGGCGAATGTGGTGGTGACTAGCCTCAGCGAGGAGACCAATGACAACTATGTATTCTACTTGGTTGTTGGTGGATGAGCCCAAACATATGCCGCTAGAGTGGAGTCATTCATGTGAGGGGGTGTAAAGGGCCCAAGCATATGAAGTGATATTCTGTGTCCAGCGGCTAGCACCGTTAGCATAACCTATGTGGTAGGGTGATGGAGGATGCATTTGTCAATAACAAGGATGGTAGATCAGACATGAGGCATGGAGGGGAAAAAATAAGACTAAAAAACTCTATGAATGTGTACAAAGAAAAATCTTAGCATAGGATGACTACGCTCAGGTGTAAAACTTATTTAAGTACAACCCGTTGACAGGTTCTTTGAGAGGATAGCCTTCTGGAGATGCCAGGATGTATGCACCTTTAGTGAGGTAGTGTTGGACAATGTAGGGTCCATTCCATAATGACTCGAATTTCCCATGACCGAGATTATCATGAGAGATATCGTAGGCTAGGATGAGATCTCCTTCATTAAATGATAGAAGGTTGACATGGCGGTCAAAGGTGGATTTGGACCATTTTTTAGCTGCCTCGTTATTCTATAATGAAGACCGATGATATTCATCCAACGACTCTAAGGTAAGAAAGCACAACTCCATTGGAGCAGTGTCAGGTAAGAGCTCGATGGCAGTGCACAATGTGGGAATTTCACACTCGATGGGGAGGGTGGCTTTGATCCCATGGACGAGATGAAAAGTGTAAAACTAGTGACAGTTTTGACTACCATGCAATAAGACCATAATGCTAAAAGAAAAATATGATTCCAGTTGGTATTATGTTTGTTGACAGTACGTTGTAGCATTGTTTTGAGGACTTTATTAATAGCCTCGACCTGTCTGTTGGACTAAGGGTAGTATGGGGAGGAAAAATCATGGGAGAAGCCTAATTTTGAGGAGATTTTGATGAAGATCTCATTTTCAAAGTGATTACCATGATCAGAGACTAATTGTAGTGGAATTCTGAAACGAGTAATGATGTGGTTGAAGAAAAAATGCGTTTGTGTGTCAGCGGTATTGTTGAAGGTAGGCATGGCTTCGGCCCATTTGGAAAATTAATCTACTGCCACGATGATGTACTTGTGTCCATTAATAGATGGAGGATTGCAAGTCATGAAGTCTATGCCCCATTTGTAGAAGGGGTTGACGATGGTGACTAGATGTAGAAGAGCGGGTGGTGCTCGTGCTTTGTTTCAATAGAGCTGGAATTTATCGCATCGCTTGACAAAGTGGATGCAGTCATGAAACAGTGTGGGATAGAAGTATCATGCTCGAATGATTTTTTGGGTGGTGGACATACCTGAGAGGTGGCTGCCACAAGAGCCACTGTGGAAATCATTCAAGACTTTGTCTTCTTCATCGATGGTTAGACATCGACGAAGTATGGTGTCGACCCCATGTCAGTACAAGACATCACTGATGAGGAGGTATCAAGGGCATAATCATGTATACACTGATGATCATCTTGAGAGAGATGATACCCAAAATTTTGTGTCTAAAGGTAGACAAGGAGGTCGTCATACTAGGGGTCATCCGAGGGGATGAAGAAGAGGTGTTCGTCTGGAAAATCCATATTGACGGGTGAATCTTTAGCATCTTAGGGAAATGTCATGATGAGTTTGGTGAGAATGAGTTATTTATTTCTTTTGGGAGTTAATAAATCTAGGTCATATTATTGAAGGATGACGATCCATTGGAAAAAATTTCCATTAATCGACTACCAACTAAGCAAATACTGCATGGGGTTGGAATCTGTAACAACTTTGGTAGTGTGAAGAAATATATAGTGACACAGCTTTTGAATTGTGAGGACAACTGCAAGGGCTAGTTACTCATCATGATTTTATTTCAAGGGTGGTCTTGAAATATTTTTACTGATGTAGTAAATGACATGTTCCCACCCATCATCCCCTAGTTGGACAAGGAATCCTACTACTGAGATGATTGAGGCTGATAAGTAGAGGATGTAATCATGATCATAGTCTAAAGGAATAATAAAAGGGGCATTGGATAGTTCTTCTTTTAAATCATCAAAATAAGCTTGGGCATGTTCATATCATCAAAATGGGATATCATGATGTAGTAAGCGAAGGAAACCATGCATGCGAGTGGCGTAACCTGGGACAAAGTGTTGTAGGAATATCTCCCTGTGGACAAGTAAATCTCCTCTTGAGAGCTAGACCCTTAACTCTAAGACAGAAGGTGCTTAACATGGACATTGATTTCCTTTTAGATCTAATCAAGTTGATGAACAAAAGAGAAGGAGGAAGTTGTGTACCTTATGAACGTCGTTTGTCCCTGCAAGGTCTAGGATGAGCTTCGATCTTGGGCTCCTTAGTAGGTCCTGCAAGACAAACAAAAGTACAAAAGACTTCCTACTCTACTGAGATTAGCTAAAACATAGATCCATCTACTGTAGACAAACTTATATGAAACAAGTACAAGTTTGAAATAAACAGGCCAAGCATTTATTGCATTAATGAGAACAACAATGAAGAAAACTTACAACCATAGATGTGAGTGCAACAGCTTCATCAAGCTCTCCTTGTCCAACCCTTGCTCAAAAGCTCCACGATCAGAATGACAATACTTTCACTGATTATTCTCCTCCACTTCTCATGATATCATAAGTTTGGTATCTCTAAACTCCTCTCTCCCCCTCCTCCGTGGAAACCCCTCATTATATAGGATTTGGAGGATTAACCACCATGGAGAGGATCAATCATTAGATCCACTAAGAAAGGGATCTCTAAGATATTTAGGGAGAAAATATCTCTAAAGGATTTTGGGGAGGAAATGTCTCTCAAAGATTTTAAGGAGGAAATATTTCAACCATCCATGAGATACTCCACCTTCCCTAAAAAATAGGAAACCAAATGTAAGGTGGATTCTCACACTTAATTACTTTCTTTTTCATGGATATTAATAATAATTCATGTGCACTTGATTCTCACACTTAATCAATTTCTTTTCCATGAATATTAATAATAATTCATGTGCACTTGGTATTTTAGCCTTCATGTAATACATCCCTCCTCCACATTAACTAGGGATTGTGACATAGGTTATTCCATGGTGTCAAGGTGTATGAGACACTTATATGACACTTTACGACACTTAGGGTGAGGTACCTAGGTGTGCAAATTTCATGTGTAACAGAATGCCCCCCTAAAGTGTGAGGTCAGAAGAGAGAATGATGGCCGAAACACTTTACAAATCTTTAAAGCAAGGGTGTGGACTCAGAGAACCTGGTAGAAGATATAAACAACCATCAAACAAATGTTATGACATGTTTCAAACCCAAGGCAGGCATACCTATGCTTGAGTGATAAAACACTTTCAAGGTATGGCTGCCATAAATACATTATGGATCCATAATTATATTGACAAAGAGATATAGCCACCGAAGATACAATGTGGATCTATATTCACATGAACTAAACTAGTCACAGCCACAAAGAATACACAGTGGAGATATGAGATGTCAAGGCATAGCCACGACCAATACAAAGTGGATCTATGTAATAGTATATGTGTCAATGTTTAAGAGAAACTCCATCGCAACCTAGGCAAAGTACATATCAGAGTGATCACTCAACCCAGGGTCTTCTTACCGATCTTGATGTAGTACGAATCTAACCATGTTAATAGATGTCCTGATGTTGAACATGGCAGAAACCACTTGATTACTGGTCAATGATGTAAACCGTTAATAAGTGCAAGGGAGGTCACCATTGATTTCAATGATTCCCAAGGTACTCTAGTACATTCCAACAAATATGAATGGATGATCTGAAGTAAAAAAATCTGTGGAATCATCCGATCAGAGGTCAATGATGTAAACCCACTGTTGAATGTGAGGAGGTAAGGAGATCTTCGCTGGATGGAATATAATCACTCTAGAAGGAACACATGTCAAGTGTTGTGACAGGGGTAAGGATATTAGGCTCCAATATCCCTACTGAAGAAATCACCATGTCAACTACCGAATCCAAATCATCGGAAGTTGAAGGCATGGGAGATGATAGAAAATCGACATCAGGAGGGGAGATAGATTGTATATCTACCTGAATTTCTTCATGAGGGGGAAGAAAAGAGGATTGATGATGGTTATCTGCTCGAGGTAGCTCGTCAATTCTCAACATTTCCATAATAGATTCATCCGAGGGAAAAATTGGGGAAATGTAATCGATCATAGATGACAAGGAATTCAACCATGATTGCATTGAGGAACCATCAAGTGCCAATAGATATTGGTCATCCGACGAGGGAGAACCGGATAGGATAGAAACATATGATGTTTTGGCTAGACTAAGTGGCACGGTGTCACCTAGTGCATCGAATTCCAATGGACAAGGTACAATCCAAGGGTCAGATGATTCCAAAGATTGATAAGCCACAATTGAAATCATATCAACGGTGGCAATGTGATGTGTAGTCGGTGGAAGTGGTGTAGGGAAGGTACCCATGAGGCTATAATCTTTCAGTAAGACAACACCAACACTTTCATATGTGATCTTGTGGTCTCCCAAGAAAGGAATATTGTTGGTAGTGGGAGTGCGAGCATCAGTCATGCAGAAATCCAACTGATCAGCAGTGACAATTTTGCCCTGATGAGGAAAGTGTACACATCGAAAGACTGACGAGGAAACGACAGTCATAGTATAAAACCAACTTCTTCCAAGTAACAAGTTGTAATCAAAGGGAGCATCGACCACCTCGACATCAACAGTAACAATTTTTCCACCCAATTGGAGGGGCAGGGACTATAAAATCCTGTGGGGATGAAAACCTCACCCATCAAAGGTGCATAAAATCATTGGGGATTTGTTAAGTGCGGTTGATTTTAAACCTTTCCAACATGCTAAAGACATGACACAAGTTGAGGCTCCCTCATCCAGAATAGTTCGGTGGATTTGTTGATTGTGAACAACAACATCAACTTGGAAAGCAAGTTGGTGGGATATTTGAGAGGCATAATTGTCCAAGTTAAACATGATATGGTTGGAAGACTTAGGATCAATAGCACCGATAGCGGCCAAGAGTGTTCTATGTTGACTGGGGTAGTGCTGTAGAACTTCTAACGTAGACATAACACACGGTGCTTGAGCCAAATCTTCAACAATGTTATAGTTTTGGGTGGCACGTGAACTAGGATTAAAGGTATCTTTACGTATAGTTCTCTTAGGAGGGTGTAAGATAGAGTCAAACATGGGTTTCTCAATCTGAAGTGGTCCAGAAAGAGGATTAACTGACAGGAGACTAATGGAGGACAGTGATGGATCTGGTAAAGTATCGATACCATTAGTGTCTTTTCCTTTGTCAGGGTTACCTGGTGCATCATATGTCTTAGAGTGAGTGGTCAAATTAATCCCATTAAACATATAAATATATGCACTCGACGAGGCCTCATCATGAGGATGGCTAGAACTACCCCCAGGAGAGGGTGTTTGAGAAACCATGGATTACTGCCGTGGAAAATGTTGAGTAAGCACAGCGGGTTTTGAATTTCCTTGGAAAAGTTTGTCCACTTCATTTCGATGTGCACAGTCTTGAGTGTAGTGATCGTCACGACAAATGATACATGGGAATTTCAGTTTCTGTTGTGGTTTCTTTTCGGTAGTAGGTGTTTGAGCTTGATTTTTTGGTTGTTCATGTAATACATCCGTCCTCCACATTGACTAGGGATTGTGACATAGGTTATTCCATGGTGTCAAGGTGTATGAGACACTTATATGACACTTTACGACACTTAGGGTGAGGTACCTAGGTGTGCAAATTTCATGTGTAACACAAAGCGTCATAAAAAGTTGGATTTGCCTTGTAGACTCTACAGTTGGCGCAAATTCCTAGGTGGTGTAATTTTTGTGATAACTTGGACTTTTAGGGGTTCCACTGTTGTTATAACCCTAAATTGTACCATACATTCATCCCTGGCATCAGGCCATCTCACTTACTATTTTTTCCAAGTCATCACTGAGAAACTCTTCTTAAAAACCATATTTTTGAAGATGTACATGCCCTGCACCATTATTGCCTATGTACACACGCTTGTTGAACCACTACATCTTGTGTATGTATGCTAGCTATACCATTACATCCTGCATATACTCATTGTTATCACTGAAATTTCGTTCACAATTGGTTATAGGAATCCAACATCTCCAAACACCTATTAGTTCATTCATGGCCCAAAAATGCATTTCCAAAGGGCACAAACTATACAACTAGTTATAAAATCAGCATGCGCTCAGAATATAAAGGAATTGTGCGCACGTGCGCCATTCGAAAATGCAGGCAAATCACACATGCACCCGATGTGCCACTATGGACGCAAAAAATTGCACACACCTCAGAATGATGCATTAATAATTATATTCAGCCTCCCACCCACTTCTGGTTCATCTCCCAAGTCGATTTGACCCCCAAATCTGAGGTGAATCTAAGTGGGGGGCTGGTGAAAGACCTAAAGGTGCCCTAAAGGGCCCCTTGTTCACACTAAAGACCAATTGGATAATGCCTCAAATCTTTGATATAAAAAGAGGCCATGGGTGAACTATATTTTCAAGAATCTATTTGTATTTTTATGTTGCCTCTATTCTCCTGCAAGGAACCTCTTTCCTCATTGGAGCATACAAGCACCATTTCATTGGGTTATTCACATCACCTCTTGAGTGAATGAGCTTTGGATTTCTTCACCATTTCCTTTTAGTTTGCTATTTGTAAGAATATCTCTCTCATTGGGGGTTCAAGAGCCCTCCCTTGGAGGAAGAGGGGACCCATAAGTATCCCTTTCTCTTTGGTGTTTTCCCACTAATACAATCTATCTATTGGTGGTATGAATATTGGTCAATTGTTTTGTTAATTTTGGTTCTAATTCCCTTATGCACTTTAGTTTAGTTTATTTAATTTTTGTTAGCTTAGTTGTTTGTTTATTTATTTTTCTTGATATTTCTAACTCTTGCACTAACTTCTATCCTGTCCAACTAACCCAAATGGACTTGCAAGTGTCCCTCTTTTGCTCATTCAAGTGATGAAAAGGATACAACACTCGCAAAAGTTGTAAAAATTAAAAATTTGCAAGGATTTTTTTGAGATTACGGGATATTGGGAAGTTTCCCAACTGTCCCACCACCTATATCCCGTCACCCAACCGAATAACCATCCTTTTGTCATATAAAAGGAGGTGTTTGGGTACATTCGATCGGAATATGCCTTTTGGCCTCAAGAATGATGGAGCCACTTTTCAGTGGACCATGTCTTTTTCTTTCCACGATATCAGACACATAGTCGAGGCCTATCTCGATGATTTAGCATCACGATCTCATAAGAGAGTTGATCATCCCATGCACCTCTGACTTATCTTTGAATGATGTCACTACTATCATAATCACTTGAATCCAAACAAGTGTAGCTTTTGCATGACGTCGGGTCATCTTCTAGGTTTCATAGTTTCGACAACAGGGAGATCATGGTCGATCCTATAAAGGTTGAGGTGATAGTTCAATTGCCTCCCCCATGCACAGTCCCTCAGATTCAGAGTTTACAGAGAAGAACCAACTTTCTTCCGTGTTTTATCACAAACTATGTCGATATCAATAAAGGGTTCATGTATTTACTGAAAAAGGATGTTCCTTTCTATTGGGATGAATCCACTCAACACTCTTTTGAAGCGTTGAAATGTGCCCTCATGCCTGCCCCTCTTCTCGGGCCTTCTAATTATAATAAATATTTCTTATTGTACCTAGCCGCTACAGAGTCGACTATTGGTATGGTCTTGGTTCAAGAGGATGAGCTGCTTCAAGAGCATGTGAAAAAATGAACCGTTGGGAAACAATGAACCCAAAGAGGCATCCGACAGTGACGCAAAATAAACACTTGAGGGGGTTCAAGCATATATTTTATTGGCGACATCATTGAAAGACAACTCATAAGTTGTCTAAATGCTAAGTTTGTTTATTTGATCGATCAGTGAGGTCTTCCAAGTAAGAGAGGATAATGTGAGAAAGATCATGGAACACATAAGTCATGGCCCGTTGGAACGTAGCACCTGTGCTTTTTATCCCAAAAGGCATGACACAATAAGAAAAAGTACCCCATGGGGTAGTAAAAGTGGTTTTATATTGATCTGCTGGATGGATTTGGATTTGACTGTAGCCGAAGAACCCATCGATGAAGGACAAGGCCTCATGGTCGACACAGTCATTGATAATTTGGTTGATAAAAGGGATTGGGAAGTTGTCTTTGGGACAAGCATGGTTGAGATCACAAAATTCGGTGAAGACACGAATAGTTTCCTATTTTTTGTTAATAGGGATGGGGTTGGAAACCCATGAGGTATATGCAATGGGGTAAATGAACCCAACGACACGTAACTTGTCAATTTTGGCTTTGATAGCCACAACTTTAGATGGGTGAAGTGGGTTCTTCTTTGGACAGACTGGGGTGATATATGGCCATGTGTCAATACGATGTTCGACTATAGAAGGATCGAGGTTGGGCATCTCCATATATGACCAGGAAAAAATATTCTGGTATTCTTGAAAGAGAGATTTGTAAGTTGTGAGTTCCCCGGGGGAGCATGTGGCACCAATGGTGATTTCCTCTATGATTCCTGGTTTAATGGAAATGTCAATTTTTACATTGGGGGAAATGTTGGCCATGTTGTCTGTAACACCCTATTTCTCCCAGTATGTAAAAATAACTATATTGGCCAAGAACTATGGCAAACTAAAAGATGTGAATGTTTGATTTGACGGACCTTTGTATAAAAGGTTGATGGATGTAAATTATGTTATGATTATGTGTTGGATGACTGTTGGGAGGGGGATGTGCTAAAAGATACCACAATGGCTAATGAGAGGTGGTGGAAGGGACCTGGAATGGTTGCGTTAACTTCCACTGAGCCAATACCATACTAGTTTTTACTTGCTCAAAGACCAAAGCAACTCTCTGACTCTGGAATGGATTTCTCGTTAGAATGGTAGGTTTGGAGGATCCTCAAGAGTTAATGAGGGGATGGGGGTGAACCACCCATCCGTAACAGCTCCCAGACCTGACCACGGATGGGGAAATTCGCACCACACACAATCTTGTAGAGAAAAGGCAAGAGAGGAAGTGTGGTAAAGGGGGAAAAGAGAGAACTTGCACAACAGGGATCGTGGAAGAGAACCGGGAGAAACTCAGGAAATATAGGGAGTTCTGAATAGAGGAGAAGGAGAGTAACCTTCATCCTTGACTTCCATTAAGTTGGAAGTAGGAGACTAAATCTCAAGCATCGTGGTCTAGCTTGGGGGTGGCTAGTGGTAAATTCATTTGGAGTCACTGAGCCTATGGTTGGGTGGAAACGATCAGCCCTCTTAGCATTCGCGTCACACCTGGTGTTTATGATAAGTGTTTATATCTTGTATCTTGAATTGAATATCCTGGACACATACTCATGTTTGTACACTCATAAATGGTTTCTGTATAGAAGTGTTTTCCTGGTGTTTTGATCGGAAATAATGGATGCATGCTTATACTTATATGACCATAATCAGTTTATGTAGAGAATGAATAAGTTCATAATTTGAGTCTGTTCCCTTGAGATTTGTTCCATCTACTTGAATCGTGCGGTATCCTGGTTTGATTTCTTGAAGGCACCTCCTCTTGGGATTTTCCCTCGCATTCCAGAGCCAAAGTGAGTCCCTTGAAAATACTACTGTTTTAGTAAACCCATGAGTTTACTTTACCCCTGACACAGAGTTCATAGCTTGGCGAATTAGGAAGGCTTTTCAGTCAGGTCATCAAGACTAGGTATAATTACCCAAGAAACTGCTAAAGGATCATGTGATTTGAGCCTGGAAACCTTGTAAAAGAGAGAGTAGTTCTCTTAGGTTTTCAGCATTTTTCCGTTTCGGCACCCGGGAAACCAAAGGGTAAGACCCCTCATTTTCGCAAGTTGTGAAATCCCGGTACCCGAAACCCTGACGCGCTCTGTGGATGAGTCAGTTTTGCATGAATAGGTTTTGGCATTTCGGAACCCAAGAAACCAAAGGGTAAGAACCCTCATTTTCACAAGTCGCAAAATCCCGGTACCTAAAACCCCAACGCACTCTATGGATGAGCCAGTTTTGTGTGAATAGGTTTCGGCGTTTCGGCACATGGGAAACCAAAGGGTAAGACCCCTCATTTTCACAAGTCGCAAAATCCCGGTACCCAAAACCCCAACACGCTCTGTGGATGAGCCGGTTTTGTGTGAATAGGTTTCAGCACCCAGGAAACCAAAGGGTAAGACCCCTCACTTTCGCAAGTTGCAAAATCCCGATACCCGAAACCTCGATGCACTCAGTGGATGAGCCGGTTTTGCGTGAATAGGTTTCGATGTTTCGACACCCGAGAAAGCAAAGGGTAAGACCCCTCATTTTCGCAAATCGTGAAATCCCAGTACCCAAAACCCCGACGCGCTCTGTGAATGAGCCAGTTTTGCGTCAATATGTTTCAGCGTTTCGGCACCTGGGAAACCAAAGGGTAAGACCGCTCGTTTTCGCAAGTTGTGAAATCTTGGTACCTGAAACCCCGACGTGCTCTATAGATGAGACCTAGGTCATAGGGAAAAGTCATATGGTAGAAGGAGGAAGTAGGTGCTAGCAGTTAATCAAGGGTCAAAACTCGAGAATCGACATTTCAGGTCCGGAAAGAATCTGGACCATCCATTTGTAGGGGACACGTGGTGAAGATCTAAAGCCACTGGGGTTCTGGACATCGCAGGAATAGGAGTGAAGACCCTGCCAGAAATCCTGAAAGGTAGAATGTCAGGATTTAATCTGGGCCATTGATCAAGTCAACGATTTGGACCGTACACTCAGATGTTACCGGGCTTTCGAGTTCTGGGGATTCGAAAGGGAAAAGAGGAACGCTTGCATTGTGATTCCCTGAATCACGAAACCCCAAAAGAATTTAGAGGAATAGCATTAGGTCATAGGATCGGTTGTATGAAAAGCAACCCAAGGGAGGAGCTAAGGATCTGCTAGACCCTTTCAGGTTTCGACATTTCGAAAGACAGAGAATAGGGGAGCACTTGTGTTATCACTGAAATTTTGTCCACACAGGGTGACAAGAACTCCGCATCGTCAAAACAGGACTGGAGTCATTCATGGCACAAGATTAATTCCTCAGCATTGCAAAATGGTCAAAAAACTATACAAAATGACCAAAAATTGGAAAGGCCCTTTACATCACCTAGGTGCGCGTGCATATGCGCGTAACAACAACGTATAAAGCGTGCATATGTGCAAAAGGCACGGCTGTTGGGCGAAAAACCCGCGCGCCTTCTAAACAACGCATTTATTGAAATTGGTCGGCCTCCCAACCACTAATGGATCGGCTCCCAAGTCGATTTGACACCAAATCCGAGCTCAATCCTCATGGTGGGCTGGTCAAAGACCTAATTGTGCCCTAAAGAGCCCCTTTTCACATTCAAAAGAGGTTGCATAATAACCCAATGCTTGGCTATAAAAAGCCATGAATGACCACCATTTTCTAAAGGAATTATATGTATTGTTATGCTGCTAAGATTGCTAAGGACTCATTCTTTGTCAATAAACATAATCATCACCATTTCAAAGGGCTTTCCACCTCTCACTTGAGTGGATAAGCTTGGAGTTCTTTCAACCACATTTTCATATTTTTCATTGTAAGGAGAGCAAGTAGTGAGGGCCTCAAGAGCCTTCCATTGGAGAAAGAAGGGACCCCAAGTCCCCTTTCTTCTTTGTGTCTTTGG